>JANHFL010005779.1:218498-257910 GCA_032468155.1 Oxyrhabdium leporinum | reverse complement strand
GTCTCCCAGAAGTTTGGGGGGGGGCTGGAAACAGGTCATTTCCAGCCTCCCTAGAGCATCCAGAGCCAGGGGGGGAGGCCATTTTTGCACTCCCAGAGGCTCCAGGAAAGCCTTTGGACCTCGGGAAAAGTGAAGAATGGGATTCCTGGAAGTTCAGGAAGTTCCCCGAACTTCTGGGAATCCTGTTATTCTCCCTCCCTGAGCCTCCGTGCGTGCCCTGCATCCACAATGGCCACATGGAGACTCCTGGGAGGGGTGGGAGGAGAGGGGTGGAGTGGGCAGGGCCAGCCACGAGTGGCATTTGGGGGTTTGGCGATCCCCTCAGAATCTTCGCTAAGGGTCCACCCGAAACCCCGCGAACCTCCAGCAGCCCACCCCTGGTTTTAACCATGGAAAACTGATCAGTTGCACTTCAATAATTATAGAACTAAGGAACCAGCAGAAGTAGGACTGTGACCTGAAGCTCTATGGCATTTCTGGTAGACCATTTACATGAGGAAGCTGCTGCTCAATCTCACAAGAGAAGAATTTAAATTCCCATTGTTTTCTGAAGGAGCCAAAATAAATATAGATAGTTCTTGACTTACAACCACAATTGAGCCCAACATTTCTGTTATTAAGCAAGACATTTGTTAAGGGAGTTTTGCCCCATCTTACAACTTTTCTCGCCACCGTTGTTACGTGAATCACTGCAGCTGAAAAGCTAGTAAACTGGTTGTTAAGTGAATCTGGCTTCCCCATTGACTTTGCTTGTCAGAAGGTCGGAAAAGGTGATCACATGACTCTGGGACACTGCATGAACCAGTTGCCAAGTGTCTCAGTTTTGATCACATGATCATGGGCATGCTGCAAAGGTCATAACTATGAAAAGTGGTCACTTTTTTCAGTGCCGCTGTAACTTTGAATGGTCACTAAGTAAACTGTTGTAAGTGAAGGACTGCCTGTATAGGCTAAGGTTTGAGGAATTTTTTTTTTAATTAGAAGCAAGCGAGATATCAAGGAATAAGGGGAAAGGGGAACATTTTTGCAATTGTGGATCTACTGTCACTTTTAGAAACTGAGAATTATAAGTACCTTGGGTTGGTATTGCAATCTTTCTCTTCTTTTACAGGAGGCAAATAATCATTTTCTGCTGTGAAAAGACAATGAGCTATTAGCCTTGAGAACTGGAGGGACAGCAATTCAGTTGGAATAGCAATGTCTACAGGATCGGCTCCTGCTGAATATAGATATAAAGCTTCCGCCCCTCCCCCCCAAATATATGTTTATATTAAAAATGTCTCAGAAGCCATTTGTTTCATTTATCGCAATGCATTCTCTGCACAGTATATATAAACGGCTCTCCTCTCCAGCATTTTGCTTTTGCCACCCAGCTAAAAATAAAATGGATAATAATAAACTGTCCATTGTATGATTGTGAATTGTTATATCTGTATTCTGTTGGTTTACTCTTGCTGTGGAGTTTGTGGATTTTATGCTGTGACTTAGCAGTACCTATCAAGTATGATGCTGCAAACCGATGCTCAAAATCCAGTGAGAGTCCACAGAGTTACCCTGTGGTAACATAGGCAGTAAATGAATGAATGAATGAATGAATATCAAATCACTGGTGAGTACAATCACATATAATGCCTAGCATTCCATCTTTTGCCACATAGTAGAAGATCAGACTTATTGTCATACATATTGTCTGGCAAGTGCTAGTGTTGCAAACCAGAGATAAGTGACATTGCATTCTTTGCGGTGTAGAGGTATAGAATGGAATGGATACCTACCTAAACCTAGTGAAAGCCCTAAGCCTTTATAACATCAGACCCTTTTGGTATTTTGGTATAAAGCTATATACCTTCCTTTTATGTCCTATGCCATAGGTGCAGATATTTTGTGGTTTTCCAAAATGATTTACCTAGCAGGATTATCTATCAGTTTGCTTATATAAGGCCTGTTTAGATGTACACAATGGAATTGTGTTTCATGCGATTTTGCTGTTGAGCACTGGAAATCTATTTCTTTGAAGAGATGTGAAAGTTTTGGAGAGAGGAAAAATAGCATTAAAAATATATGCAGTATCAGAAAATTGAATAGATTTACTACTGTGGCTCTATAGCATGCAACTCCAAAAGTCTTGTATATGGTCTTAGAACTCCTTTGCAAGTTATCATCAAATTACAAATTGAAATAACGCAAAAGGGAAAATGATTAAATATGAGGAATATTAAATTATAATTAATTGAATTTAAATTCAGTCCAATTAAGTTATATCCTGATGTGGCATTCAGATTAAGTATGTCCTTAATTCCAATTCAAATTAACTATTATATGTCCTTAGTACCAATACGGCTGTGCAAATGAAAATGCTACAACCCCCTCCCAAATTTATAGAAATTCTTAGTAATTCAGTCTTCAAATCAATCTATGCTTTATAAAGTTTCATGAAACAGGAAGGTAAGGAAGTGAGTCACTTTTTTAAAATAATTATTCCTGTTCTGGCTCAGAGTTAGAAAATGAGATGCCAGGTTTATGAATGTTGTACAAACAAATGAGGAATTAGACTGTTTCTGCAAACTGAGGCTTAATTTTCATACAGCTTAAGAACTTTGATTATGCCTTCCTCAAGCCTGATTTATCATAAAATCATTTCGGTATTTGTTGGACAAACATGGCTGGACATACAGTATGACCATAAAAAAAGAACAAATATTCACTGCGAATTAGTGGGCTGGCACCTTGAAGGATACACATTTTTTAGTCAGGGTGTGGAATTGATCTATGTTAGACTAGAGAAAGAGATTTATAAAGCTTAGGCATTTCCACTCTTAGTTGGAGCAAATTACATGCGTACAACTTTGTTGTATCTGCAGATTATTGTCTGCACGGGTATCTGTTACAAATGGGTCATATTGATAACACTAACACAAATTTTAATAATCCACTGATACCCTGCTGCCATTGCTTTCTCTTATGGAAATAAATACATAAATTCCTACTGTGCAAAGGAATAATATAAGACAGTCAATGATCTGCAAGTAGTGCATATCTTTAGTCCTACTATAAGGGAAGAGTGGAAGCAATGAAACTCTGGCCATTGAGTAGAAGATAACTTTTGTGCAAAGTAACAAGGGATAGGTTTTATATGGACTGTACTTTCCAGTGTAAATGTTGTTGCACAACTTGCATATGACTTTTACCTGACATGTGCAGTTTCCTCCTTACATGTCTGGTCTTTTTACATTTATTCTAAACTAGATTCTTGATATCCAGGCCAATCTAACTGGAGTGATGGGGGTTATAATCCAATGTATCAGGAAGATACCAGGCTAGAAGGGGGATTCTAAACCTCTTTTTTGTTTGTTTGCTTACATTTTATTTTTTATAAATGTAAATATTTGTATGGCTGCCAATCTTAAAGCACAGCTCTAGGTGGCTCACAATAACAATAAAACCACAAACAGCAAAAACCGTAAACTAAACACTAAATCCTATGCCCCAATCATCCTCCTGGGATTGGAATTGGACAACTTGCCATGGCCAACTCACCACAGCCAACTCACCATGGCCAACTTGCCATGGCCAACTTGCAGGACAATTTCACAATTCTATTTAAAGCAAATAAAATTTACTTTATTATTTAAAGTAAATAAAATTTACTTTATTATTTAAAGTAAATAAAAATTATTTTAATTTTTGCCATTTACATTTCGTTCTGTCCCTTCTTCAATGATTCTATTCTACCATTTCTTTGCTATTAGTGTAACTCTTGCCCCACAGTGAGTTGTCCTGTGGCGAGTTGTCCATGGTGAGTTGTCCCGCAGCAATTTGGCCATGACAAGTTGGCCATGGTGAGTTGGCTGTGCCAAGTTGGCCATTGCAAGTTGGCTATAACGAATTGCCCTAACAAACCATCCAGTACTCAGCCAAGGTCTGATGCCTACATTTATTTCTCTGCTTTCCTGATTTATTCTGTCATTTTTCTCTAAGAGCCAAACATTGTTAAAGTCCTTCTTGGACAAACAGCTTGATCCTACATCCCCCCTGCCAAGCAGCTTGATTTAATCCAGTGAAAGAAACAAACATGCATAATGATTAAAATAAAGAAGCCAAGAAACACATCTTAAATATAATTGTATATGCAGTCTTTGCTTCCAGACTGGACTAGAATCACAGAAAGGAAATTATGAAGAAAAAAAATATCTTCCATTCCAGATAATGGCAGTTAGGTGATCAATCTAAAAGATCTACACAAATGGCCCAATGTGATCATTGCCTACTTTGTAGAATTATCCCAAAGAGAGAACTGAAGAAAACGCTCTAGAAGTTGTGAGTTGTAAAGTATATTATAAACTAATGCCAATGCCCTCCCTTTAACATTAAAATCCTGCTAATTTCAACAAACACCTGGTTCATTTTAAAATATCACAAACATTTATATGTTCAGAATAAAATATTATTTATGTAAAGGTCATCTTTTTATATTAGCTCTTCTTTAAAAATTAAAGTTCTTAAAATAGAGAGAATGTCTTTCTGCTCTCATTTTATGATGTGTTATTATCTACAACTGTTTAAAATATCTATCAATGTCAGAGACAGACATACCAGGGAAGAAAAAAGTCGTAAATCAGATAGGGATAAACACATACCATTTTTTTTCAAGCTGTTCATCCATTTATCCAGTTCTTCCATCTCAATTTCCATTACAGAAGGTGTGTCTTCTTCAAAAATAGGACTTAATAAGAAAACAACAACAAAATATTTTGGAGCTGGCAGATTACAATTGCTCTTCTTTAGTTTTCCAATAAAACTGTTTGTATCAGACACATGCTCAAGGATAGCTAAGTGGCTTTAGTTTGGAAAAATAAATATTATTCATTAGATTACATTGCAGTTGAATTAGCAACTGCAGAACATAGATATGGTAAGATACGTAGATGTGCACATGCAAAAAAGCTAGACTTGGGGTACAAATGCATAAATTGATTCACAGGATTATAAAGATTATATTGCTGAACAATTGAAACAGAACTTTTGCTCTAGAGACTAATGGTTAAACAGTTGGGGGAAAAATCATGGAATGTTGTTTTTATATATGATAACCACAGAGGTTATTGTACATGCAAAGGTGGAAAGATTTGGCAGTACCTACAATGGAGGAATAGTTGGTGACGATGATAGAACTTGCTGAGATGGTGAAATTGACCTGTTTGATTAGAGAAAAGTCAATGCAGGTAGTCCTTAGCGTATGACCATGAGCCCAGAATTATGGTCATAAGGCAGCCATTAAGCAGGTCATCACATGACCATGCCTGATTTTATAATCTTTTTTTGCGGTGTTTATAAAATTAATGCTGTGGTCATTAAGTGACTGCAGCAGCAGTTTAAAAATGCAGCAGTTGTTAAACAAGCATATTTTCTTCTAGTAGCCACACAACATGGACTTTGTAGTATTGTACTTGATAGATAGCATGGGTTTTTCTTATATTTTAATTTTATTTTTAATCTCTTTTCATTTGAGATTAATAGTTTATCAAACTATGGCAGATTATAATGTAGAAACATCTTTATTCTGTTGCTGGATGGATGGATTGATAATTTCTAACATTACTAAACTACAAGATAAAACTATCTTGGCTCTCCAGCCCAGAATAGAATAGGATTGTGTATGTCTAAATAGGATTACGGTAGTTTGTCTTCTGATAAAAGACAGAGCTTGTTAATATTAATTGGCAACTGCTTTGTCTCTTTGTAAACTCTAAGCAACCTTATGGCATTTTCCTTCATTAACATCTTAAATTTTAAGCCCCTTTGTTCATCAGAGCTCCTTTAAATGTGGTATTATGGATGCAAATATGTGATATGTTTAACTTCATGTAAATAATTTCCTATGCAAAGGGGAAGATACTTTTGTCCTGTCCAATCAACTTTTCTTTTGTAATTTCCTTTAATGTCTTCATTATAAAAGGGAATGCAAGATGAGTCTCGAAGTTCTTTTTATCAGAACGTTCTTAATAAATCATAATAAAATGATCTTTCTGCCTCAGTCTGCTTTATTCAATCTATGCATGCTGAGGCATAAGTGTAGGGCCAGATTTGGCTATTTGGATTTTTTTTTTTTGCTGGAAACCAGAAATAAACATCACAACCTGGCAAAATATGCAGAAAAACAGTCATATGACTGCAGGATGCTGTAACTGCCATCCATATGAACTGGTAGCCAAGCACCCAAAATGCAACCACATCATTGCAGAATGTAGATAGGTGTGCGTGTATCACCATCAGAATTCCACAATGAGTCGTAAGTAGCTCTGGAGAAGTCCATCATCTCTTCAAACAGTTACTAAGTGACTGATCATTAAGCAAGGACTACCTGGGTCTATATTTATTGTTGACTGGAAACCTTTAAGGATTTTTTTTTTGCATAAAACAGTAAAAAAAATGAACTTATGACCTATGGTTCCGATGATTAGATAGGACAGATTATAGAAAGAAAAGAGTCATGATGTAACTTTAGAGCAGAGGTAGGGAATTATGTCCCCTTTATTACTTGTGGACTTCAACACCCAGAATTCCTGTGCCAGCTTTAAAATATAAATAACAAATGACAAGAAGCAGGCCTATAAATTTCTTACCTTTTACCATTTTCACTTCCTAGCTCATCTGAGGAAAACAAACAAACAGATGTGTTTAATCCAGCTGGATGGGAATCACTGGAACTAAATCCAACACATTAGAAGACCAAAGACTGGGAAAGGCTAGTGCATGCAAACTATCCAGCAATGTTACTAGTGAAGAAAGTAAATAACCTACAGCACATTTATACAGTAGAAGAAATATTCCTATAATGACATGTCTGCAATTTAGATAAAAACAAATGCAGAATAAGGCCTAAGCCTCTTAGAAAAATAGTAGTTAAAATCTTTTTCCCCTTTCAGAATGAAATGATAGGGCCTACACTGGCGTAATTTATATTTCCCAGTGGTTTAATACAGTGGTGGGATTCTAATAGTTTAACAACCAGCTCTGACTGCCTGGGATGTGTGTGGCTGGGGGGGCATGGCTGGGGGGACATGGCTGGGGAGTGGTCATGTGACTGGGTGGGCATGGCCAAAACTCACCATCACTCACATCCAGGGGTGCCTCACCTGACCCCTCCCCTCCCAGCTTTCCAACCTCTCTCTGTGTGTGGGAGGGGGAGGCAGTGGCAGGGGCAGCTTCTGAGCAGCATGATCCCCCCTCTCCAGTCAGCCAGCTCCACCTGACCTACTCCCTGAGTCTCACTGTTCTTGCCCCCCCACTAAAACAGCGGCAGGCTTTGCGGGACAACAGGGCCTCTCATTTTTCTCATGGCACAACATACGCTTGCCACCTCTGCTTGTCTGCTTGCAAGCAGCGATCTGCTCTGCTTCTCTTGGGACACTGGTGCGGGCACCATGCATCACTTTTTTGGTCTGAGCAGTGAAGCCGCTGTCGTGTCAGTCCCCCTTGCTTCCCCAAGTGCAGAGTCGAGGCCGTGTGCTTCCTCGCCTGGCTGGCCACTGGCAAAGAGCTGACAGCCACTCAACGCGCCACGCAGCACTGCCCAGACGGTGGTGGGGATGGACCAGCCAGCCCAGCTTGGGCTTGGGCTGGCTGGTTGGAGCAGCACTGCAGCCAAAGCCCCTGCGCTACAGCTGAAAGAGAAGGCACCACGCGAGAAGATCCTCACATTGGAATCTATGAACTGGCAGGTCAAGTCTATGAACCGGCAGGTGGAGTACACAGTGTGGGGGTCCATCGTCCTGAAAGTGGGCGAGATCAAAAAGGAGCTGTGGAGGGGTATCAAAAAGCCTTTCACAGAAGTCATCAAGGCCAACATTGGTGATTCGCGGTGAGCACAACTTTAGTTTGGCCATTCAAACTGCCACTGCAGGGCCAGCCGCCTTGCGCAAAACCTCATGGTTCTTCCCCTCCTCAGCATCATCCTCCCTGCTCAAGCAGCAGTGGGGTCTGCAGGAATCATTCCTGCCACGGCACAGGGAACTCCAGAAGGCTGAACGAAGTTTTCAACTGAGCGAGGAAGCACTGCGGAGCCAGACCCTTCCCACCTTCATCCAGCCTGCCGGAATTCACTATGCTGGGGCAGGAATGATTCCTGCAGACCTTGCTGCTGTTTGAACAGGGAGGATAACACTGAGGAAGAGAAAAACCAAGAGGTTTTGCACAAGGTGGCTGGCACTGCAGTGGCAGCTTGAATGCTCTGACTGAAGTTGCGCTCGCCATGAATCACCAATGTTGTTAACTTCTGTGAAAAGCTTTTTGATACCCTTCCGCAGCTCCTTTTCGATCTCGCCCGCTTTCAGGACAATGGGCCCCGGCAACACGTACTCCACCGTCTTGACCTGCCGGTTCATAGATTCCAACATGAGTATCTTCTCATGTGGCGCCCACTCTTTCAGCTGCACAGTGGGGCCCTTGGCTGCAGCGCTGCTCCAACCAGCCAGCCCAAGCCCAAGCTGGGCTTGCAGCTCCGTCCCCACTGGCGGCTGGCTGATGCTGTGTGGCTATTTGCTGGTGGCCAGGCAGGCGAGAAAGCGCACGGCCTTGGCTCTGCACTCAGGGAAGCGAGGGGGAGTGGTGTGACAGGGCTTCCCTGCTCGGCCCTAACAAGCAATGTATGATGCCTGCACCAGCATCCCGAGAGAAGCAGAGAAGATCGCCGCTTGCAAGCAGAGAAGCAGAGGTAGCAAGCGTATGCCGCGCCATGGGAAAAATGAGAGGCCCTGTTATCCCAGAGAGCCTGCCGCCACTTGAGTGGGGGGGGGTGGCGGCGAGGAGAAGGGTGAGACTCAGGAAGTAGGTCAGGTGGAGCTGGCTGACTGGGGAGGGGGGGATCATGCTTCTCAGAAGCCACCCCCGCCACTGCCAGAAGTTTAGGTGCCTCGGCTGAAGCACAGATTGCTCCCTCCATCTCTCTCTCTTTCTCTCTCTCTCTCTCTCTCACACACACACGCACACACAAACAGAGGTTGGAGAGCTCTCTTGCTCTCGCTTTCTCCAAGTGCCCTATGTGCACACAGACAGTCCATTTGAGGGAAGGCCATGCATGGCTGGGCGCACTTCCCAGCAGGAGGAGGCGTGGTGCAACAGACCTACTGCGGCTGCTGCTTGTTTAGTGGGGGTGGTTCTGGCTATAATGGATGACTTCATTTACTAACCCTAACTCTAACCCTAATCCTAACCCTAACCCTAACCCACCACGATTCCACTGCTTGCCCCACCCACCACCAGCCAGATGCCCTCGCTTTGACTCCTTAGTGCCAAGGTGATGATCACATAGATGCTATGAGAGTGCACTGTAAGGAATGGACAGGTATGATCTGTTCTCCATCACTTTTCTTTTTTCAAGTTAAGTCCAATATGAGTTATTTGTGTTTCAGCAAATAAGCTAATATGTGCCTTCATTCTGCTCTTGGGGACTCCAAGGCACTCCCCAATGGGTAGCTAAGAAACAAGATTCTACTTGACTCAGCTCACCTTTGTATTTGTCTGCTAAAGGAATTGCCTTATGCCTTGCTTCTCAGACAAGTTGGGAGTGCTACTCCTCACCAAAAGCATATTGGTTGGAAATTGGGGGATTGCAGCCCTGCCACACTTGCATAACCTCGGATATGCAATTATTAAATATACTAAGATGTAAACTAGTAAAAAGGTGAAGAGAGAGGGAGAGGGAGAGGGAGAGGGGAGAGGGGAGAGAGAGAGAGAGAGAGAGAGAGAGAGAGAGAGAGAGAGAGAGAGAGAGAGAGAGATTTTAATCCCAGGTAAAAAATAATAGCTGAAGTAAATTGGATTACTTTGATATACAGATGAAAGAGTAGAAGAATAGAAAAGAAGCTCTCTGTTTGTCTTATTTTGTTAGGACCCATAACTGCCCAGATTTTATTGGAAAGGCAGGTAATGGGTATCCCCAAGAAAAGTGAGGATGGAGCATTGCTTAACAACTTGTTCAGAGACTCTACCAGAGGTGGACTGCTCCTGCTGTAGCAAGAGGTTCACTGGTCACATGTGCGCATTTGCGCATGTGCTCGCTTTGCTTGCACACGTCTCATCGGGGCTCATGTGAGCGAAGAGGGAGGCAGCTGATGAAGAAAGCAGATCCGGTGAGTGCAGCAGGGGCGGCGCGGAGCTCACCGAGCAGCTGGGGCAGCTGAAAGGTAAGTTATTTAGCGATAGCTTAGGGCAAGGGCAGGTAGGCAGGCCTAGCCAAAGCTCAGAGCAAGAGGTTCACCTGAACCTCTGTGTCCATGCAGCAGCCCACCCCTGGATTCTACATGTAGCGTTTGTGAAGTGATAGCCATAGAATGCACTTTCAACAATAAGAGAGGAAAGCAAAGAAATTTTTTAAAAAAACTTTTGTTTGTGATCTGTTACTAAACTTTTGGACAGTATGGGATTATTGGGAAGGCTGTTCTATCATAGAAGTAAATGAGGCTAGTACCCATAGCAGAGATATTTGCTCTAGATAGAAGCAGTTCCATGTATTTTGCATTACCATAAAATAGTTCATTAGTTTTTTTCTTCCTGTATAACTCAAACTTCAATGATAACACATCAGACCTGTTTATACTTGAAACAAGATTTTTCCCCACAGTTGCTAACTAAGTTTAGAGGGCTTTATAAGACATAAATCTAATTGGGACATTACCTTTACAGCATGAATGCTACTTTCTCCCACATGACCCTTATTTCCCTACCCAGGTGATATTAATATTTACCTTCCTGGTTTTGTTTCTGTTTGCGACATTTTACAATAAAGATGACCAGGATAATCAAGAGGACTAAGAGCAGAAGTAGAGGAACTCCAATTATCACAGCAGGATGTAAAACGGACTCAGTCACATTCATTTCTGTGGCAGGAGTACTTTCCATTACAATATCCTGAGTTTCAGTTCGTGTTGTGATATTTTGCTCTTCTGATTTATTAGCAGAAATTGAAAAAAACCCAGAACTAATAGATCCTACTGTGGTGGCCACAGTAGATGGTATGCCATCACCAGAATGTTCATGCTCTGCCATTGTAGTTCCGGACTCTACAGAAAAGGAAAAACATAACCAATATTATTAATCTATTAATACTATTGTGAATATTTATATTTTGCTCTCTAACATTCTGACAAAGTAAGGATGAGTACAGTATAACTGTTCAAGAACTGCTATTGATAATTAAATTATCATATTGGGTTTCTCTTGCAACTATCCTCCCCTGATTATGTAATGATTCATACTTCCTCTTTCAATGGATATTCATTCTCATAAGTTTGGTCAGGGCTCAAAGGGTAAACTTTCAGATAATAATCTTGATGTAGGATTATCTAGTTGAATGTTCTTTTTGCGAATAACTAGAAAGCATTCAGGAAAATGAAATTAAATCCAAATTATACAAAAATTAGTAGACAGTGATGAAAAGTTTAATTAAAAAACTAGCAGGAAAATTACTGGAAGTTTTTCAGTTAAGTACATGCACATATAACAGGCATTTTTTCATGTTTCTTTTTGAGGTTTAATTTAGCATTTGTGTATAATTGCTTTATTTGCTTTTTCACTCAAGTGCTACATCTTTGTGATTTTCATATTTTTCACCCAAAGTAAGCATTTACATTCTGCTTAGGTATCTTGCAAGAATCCTTGCCACATCGGTTTACTTCCAATCCATTTTCAACCAGGAGTATTCTAAGCAATGGAAAAAACTCCCACTATTTCTTATGTTCTGCACATCCTATAATAATAAATAGTACCCCTCTTTGCTCTCTCGAATCTTCTGTGAGAACATACAGAAGTGGGTATTAATAGGAAAAGCAAATAATGTTTAGGTGGTATGCCAAGCCAGTCTTTGTGGGTACCTGATTAATTTCTACCACCACCCCTTTCTTTCTAGGACATTAGAAACATACATTTTCATATACCAAATAGATTGTTTTAAATAACTGAACAGGTGAGCAAATCTTTCTCATTTGGTTTTATATATAATAGTTTTGTGTGGTTCCCACTGATTTTTGTAAGAATGAACAAATGAAACATACACACACATGGAGGTGGATGTTTGTATCTCTATATACAAATACAAATGGTTTCTGAAATAACTGCAATTAGTCAGGAAAAAACAGACTTTCAAATTCAGAGCAAAAAGTTTACTGCTAACAAAATTCTGGAGCTGTAAAAAAAGAGAAATCAATGAACAGGATATTCTGATTTACTAATCAGTAATACACCATGACAATAAATCCATTTTCTCAAAGTATTGAATTCAAAATGCATTCTGAAAGCTTGATGTTATCGTTGGTGAGAAGTAAATATTTGTTCTTGCCTTCAACAGCAACACATACTTCAGACACCTTGCAAATGAATTGCTCCCAAAATAACTTCAGTCTGAGCTCTGTCACTCCCCCATCTATGCCAGATGCTTGGGGAGAGATGGGGAAGAGAGATAAAAGAATGCAACAGTTGATTGCTGCAACATACCAATACTATAGTTAAAGAACTTCTGACTACATGACTAGGATAACTTTATCCATCTTTGTTTGACACAGAAATCAGCATATCAAATGAATTCACTAAGAGTGAATTAAAACCATTACAATTACATTGGCCAACTTATTGGAATTCATCCCAAAAGTGATAAATAAAATCCAACTATATGAATATCGTATGTTTCTCCAGAGAAAAATCTACCTAGCCAATTCATAAATTGTTTGGCAAAGCTATCTGTAAGCAAATGGGCATCTTTAAATATCATGTCATTCTGAAGAAAATATGTAAAGTTGCATGTTGGCCAGGTATTTTAGAGAATTCCCACAATTACTCTTGCTATTGGCCATCCTAGCTGAAGAAGACAGAGATCAAACTCTGAAATATGTTTATAGCATCAGGCTTGATGTGCCACAGTGAGCCTGTGTAGAAGGAAAAACACGTTCAACTAACATGCCCCTGTCCCTCCTTATCCTAGTCTCATTTAAGGATACTCACTTGCAGATTGATCAATCCAATCTTTCAAAAAGATCTCAGCTGCGATGGTATGCATGGTGATGACAAGGGGCAAAAGGAAGAAAGAGCACCAGACTGTGACAGGGCAATGATTACAGAGTGACTAATGCAGCAAGCAAGTCTTGACAATAATGAGAGGGGAGATATTCCAAGAAAAATGTTGACCAAACCTTTATTAAAGTCAGTTACTAGCAAGCTTCTTCATTTTTATTCAATCCTATTCTTGCTGGACAGGAAGAATCCTTTTTCTTCCTGTCAGTCTGGTGCCATCCCAATCAAATGTGTGCCCTTTTTTTCTGTATCCAAGTGATTTCGTTCTGCCATTAGGGATCATCTGCCTGATGGAGCCTGGAGCATGCATTCTTAACAGCAGGAAATGCATGATAGGAGTGAGAAAACAGGCTCTGCAATGAGTCCTGGGAGACTGATGGATGGAGACCAGTGAAGTACATGTTAATGGTATTACCTATATATGGAAAAAGTTGTGTACGTGTGACCCTGTTTTACAATCTTTGTACTTTTGGAACTAAAAAATATACTTGTATGCATCTTGGCCTTGGGATAGTGGTGATAAAGTGAGCTAAATATATCAATTAATTTTTAATAAAAATAAAATCTCTATTTGCCCCACATATAAAAGCCTTCCATCTGAAATTAATTATTTACATGACAAAGCATCCCAGCCTATGAGTTCCCAGCTGCAGTGATTACAAGCCAGAAAGGACTACATTACAGCATCATCTGCTAGTCTAGGTAGATAAAACCCTTCTTTCAAGTTGGGTATAAACATTCTAGGCGAATCAACATCTCCTGCCCTTAAAAGGCCATTATTGTATTGTTCTTAGAAAAATAAATAGTTGAGGGAGTGATGTAAGTAAAAAGAAAGATTCATGCTTATAAAATTTAGCCCTATCAGCAATTACTTCTGTGTGAGGTAAAATTCTGATAGTGGATAGTTCCAATCCACATGGAAGCATCTGTGTCTAGGCCAGGGGTGTAAACGCACGTTGTCATGGCAGCGTCACATGACATATCTGGACATTTTCTTCCCCTTCGCTAAACCAGGAATGGGTGTGGCCAGTGCGTGACGCATCCAGCCCATTGGCCGGGAGTTTGACAGCCCTAGTCTAGGTGAAAGCTCCCAGATGCAGATAATACTCTTTGCACATATAGAGAGTCTCTTAGTTTATTATCTGGGGTGACTAGAAGCAGGCAGGAGCTACTATTCAGTTCTTTTATGTTGGACTGAACCCATCTGGATTGAACACATGAACCTTGCTGCTCCCTCAGACCAAGTAGAAATCCATGGTATTTTTGCTTAACACATTAAGCCATAAAACCAGATTAATAAATCCATATGCAGCACTACATTAAGTACTTTAATAAGATTTTTTAAATGAAGTAAATATTTGTTTCAAGCTCTTTTTTTTCCCCACAGGTCCAATTCAAAAGACACCCGATACAGATACTTCTCTTCCCTCTTGTTTACCAGCTAAAACAATAAGCTTCATTCTGCTCTTCTTTGTATGTTAGGGGGAATTACTTTTGATTTCATTGCTTGCAGCCTTCCATGTCTTATTTTAAAGATCTCACAAACTCCAGGAACAAATGGGGAAAAGTAAAGGCTGCAAAGGAAAGGGAGATGTGTGGAAGTTGCAGTCCCCCCATGAAAAACAATCTTAAGCCTGTGGGAACCCAATAGGGACTACTTTAAGCCTGTTTATTCTTGATCAGCTATACGTGAACTTTATCTCTGCATGAGGAGTGAGGATAGGTGAGGAGTTAGAATTTCAGGTGAAGGGTAGAATCTCAGAAGAGGTAGAATGTGAAAAAAGGGAACCTTCCAAATGGTTTGTAACCCAAATGGGTAACTTTCAGGTACACCTCTAATAGTTGTTCAGTTTGATCCAACAAATCAATATATGAAGTGTATTTCATCATTGAGTGACCCAAACCAGGGCATTGATCTAATACAGGGGTGTCAAACTGGTGGTCCAAGGGCTGGATGCATCACAGGCAGGCCACGCCCATCCCAGATCCATGAAGAGGGGAAAGTTGCAATACGTCACATGATGGCAACATGACGTCACGAGTTTAACACCCATGGTCTAATATATTTAAGCAGTTTGATGCAAAGCGATGCAATGCTATTAAACCTAGACAACTTGAAATTTTCGGGCTCTTCTTATCAGGGCTTTTCACACTTGTCTCTTCTGATATGACATATTCTTCAGTTCTCATAGAAAGGCATATATATTGTGTCCATGTTTGCATAAATTATCTTGATTTATATGTCAAATAATCTTTATCCATTTTAGAATTTGCCAGAGCAAGAACATTCTTTTGTTTTTCTCTTGAATGTCCCTTTTTAAAGAGTTTCCTTTAACAGTTTAAAAAGTTTACAAACTTATATCTTTCATAAGAATGTGGTGATAACATGGACAAACATTTATACATTCGGTCTTTCTATTGTTGCGTGTTTACAGTATATCACTTTGCAAGTGCAGCGGATAGAAAGATTCATGTATGATAAAAGCTACTGAGAATGACAATTAGATGGTGACAAATAAGCAATATCAGATAAGTATTTGTGGCCTAAATATTATATTCTTAATTTTAATTTGTTGTGGGTAGCCAACGGGTGGATATGAACATCCTGCCTCTTTCCATTCCTCTCTACCTTCCTGCTAAATTAAGGAACAAAATGAATGTGTAAGAATTCCATGATAAGGTGCCTATTTCAGCCTTAACTCTGATTTGAGCTATTTCACCAAAAAAAAGGGTCAGAAAGGTTACCCCACCAATTGCTGTGACATCAACCCATCAGAAGTTCTGTTCAAGAACTGCTGTTTCGATTTGAACAGTGCAAGTATAGTCCCAACTACAAAATAGTTGTCTACCTAGCATTAAGGCTACATGCTCTGATACTGCTTTTATTCTAAACAGCAAGCTTAGACGTGCAGAAAATAACTCAGCAGGTAAGCAGGATGACATCTACAGCAGTGAAAGATATGAAGCAGACTGGTGGATTTTGCCCTTTGCGGTTAACTTTTAGAGATTTTTTCCTTTCTTTCATAACAATTGAGAGGTAAATCTGTAAATATTAGAAAACCAAATGATTCATCTAATTTAAGCATTTACTTAAGGTAGGCATAGTATATTTAGTATATTTTATAGACAATTGTTTTAAAATTAGAAGGAAAGGCAAACAATTAATATTTTAATATAAAAATGTTTGGTCCAGTCTTCCCAACCATTATGATCTGCACATTTTAGATTATAAACTACATCAGTCTGGCCACAGATGATGGAGTTTACAGTCTGTTGCTTTGGAAACAAATTAGAAAAACTTGGTTATGTACATAATTATATATATATATATATATATATATGAAATGAAAAGACTTTTTCTAATGATTTTTATCTGGAACAAAAAACACCCAACACATTTTTGTTGTTCTTTGACAGAGTGACTCTCTGAAAGTTAAATGCACATCTTTTAAATTATACTATCTTAAATAGCAAAGCTTCGTCTTATATATTATTTTAAGAACTTAATTCTTCCTTACAATTATATATGTTCTACCGATCTTGTTAGTAGATCATAACAGTTTTGTTTCATTTGCCTGTAAAATATAAATATCACAATGTTTCCTAGAAATCAACTTAGAAAAAGAGATTATTTGTATTTATTAAGAGTGTATTATAATAATAGGAATACAGACATTATTGTTTTAAAAAATCCAAGTGAATTAATATCTTAAGCACAGTTAACAATGGGTCAGAAACAGAAAATTCATTCACAGATTAACACACCTTGGATTTGTAGTTCAAACTGGATCCATGGAAAGACAAGTCAGCATGCAGTTGGGAAACAACACTGAAAGAAATGGTGCAGGCTTGTATAGTCTTTGCAGGGACCAGATTTTCTGGGTGTGACACATCAAAAACAGTTCTATAGCCCAGAGCATAACATTGTCTGCGTGGTTATTCTTAACAATCCAGAAGGCATGTACCTACTTACCAGATACTCCACTCAGCAACAGAAAGAAGGACAACAAAAAGTTGCACTTATTCATGTTACTTCTCTAAAGCAGATGTGATACTGCTTTCATTCTTTTGTACATTTCCGGATTACTGCTTCTGTGGTGGATGTGTAAGATGCCTTAGAAAGATGTGCTACGTTCAGTTACTTTTAGGAAGTGATGTAATTTGGTTTGGGCCTATCAAACGAGCAAACAATTGCAAAAGGTTCCTGGAAAAGCACTGATTCAACCGAAAAAAAAGTGAACAGTGAAACCTCCCTAGGAGAATCTCTCCACCCTCTTGTGTTTTCAGAACCTGAATGCTATCCAGATCATGGTATTTAAGAGAGAAAAGGGGGTAAAAACTTTTTAAAGTGGGACCAATATGATGTGGGTCACTGTGGATATAATACACTAAAGTTGAGATTTTTTAAAAATTGTATAGACACCAATGCAGGAATGTTTGGGGCTGGGCTCTGGTTTGTTCTCCAGCTCCTTCTATATGATTAGATTCCTACTCATTGTTATGCAGGAGGCTACCTTATAGCAAGATAGACCATTAACCAATAAAGATGGATTAGTAGCTGCAGGAAAGCATTTTCTGGTCCTGCCATGAGGCTGACCCTGAATCTGCTGCATGACATGCCAATGCTCTGTTTCTCAGCTATATAGATTTGTCTGCATTTTTCCCAGTTTTGATCATTAATGAATTGACTTCTTTATGTATTTCTCCCTCCCCAGCACACCTTTTTTCCCCTCCCTCTCCTTTGATCTTATTATTGAAGTTGTATCATCTAAAGATCTAAAGAAAGATGCTTTCTTTTGTTAATTAGTTAATGCAAAAAGTTTTTTTTTTTAAAAGTAAGTAAATCTGGGTTCCTTTTGCACATAATTTAGAAGTCAGAATTTTCAGTTTAGCATGTCATTTAACTCCAAGTCAATTGCCATTTGGATTACTGGAAACCAGAGATTTTAAGTTTAACATTGGTGATTTTTTAAAAGTTTGATTAAATATACACAACATCAGTTTCTTTCGATTCATGACAGTTTACAGGAAATGCCCACAGAGCAGATACTGCTACAAACAATAAAAGATCCACAATAAATATAATACTAATATATTCTTAACAATAAAAACATTAAAATCCTTATCGTGGGACTATATGATACTCCACATCCTGATCAGGATGCAGTGACATTAATGACAAGAAATCATTTAACTCCTGAGGCCCTTTTGGAATAATTCTGTTTTTAATACTTTCTGGATGAATATCACAAAGAATATTACTCTACTCATAGTGTTGGTGCTGCCATTGCCATTGTCTTGTAGTTTTCAGCTTCCTCCCTCCCTTCTTCCCTCCCTCCCTCCAATGACTCATGAAAATATGAGATTATCAGCAGCTTTTTCTGTGATATATGTACAGGATGAGCTGAGTCTTGCCAGAGAAGAGAGTCCTGAAAATGCTTTAGTGCAGGAGTGTCAAACTGGGTTTCTTCAAGGGCTGGATCAGCACTGTAGTTCTCCTCTGCGGGCCAGTGGGAGGGGAACTGGGGGGGTGGGCAGGACAGATGCCTCCTGTAGCACCCTGCCGGCCAAAACGGGCCATTTTTCTGTCTGTTTTCAGCCTGTTTTTGGCCCATTTTTGTCCTGTTTTTTGGCTCGGTTTTGGCCCGGTTTCAGCCAACAGAGTGCTGCAGGAAGCCATGGAGGGTGAAAATGAGACGCAAGGAGGGCCGCACATGGCCCATTTTAGCCACCAGAGGCACCGCGTCCTGCTCCTTTGATATTTCCAGGCCAGCCTCATGGGCCAGATTTAAGCACCCGTGGGCTGGATCCAGCCCGCGGGCCTCGAGTTTGACACTCATACTTTAGTGCAAGTCCTTCATCCTACCAAAGGACTTCATAGGTCGAAACCAACATTCTGATTTGTATTCAGAAGCTTATTGGTAACACATGCAGAGCCTTGAGTGCCAGCATAATAAGCTTTTATACATTAATCCTTGCCCCGTAACTGAGCTTATACACTTTGCACCAGCTGTAGTTTTCAAATGCTCTTCAAAGGCCAGTGCAATAGCCTGTATGTAAAGAGGACAATACAAGGTCTTAGTGCTTCAGATAGGGGTGCAACTGCTGCAGCAGCTGAAGATGGACATTGACATGACCAATGATGACATACTATCAATTCACACTAACAAAACTTTCGGACTTAGTGGTGCCATGCCAACAGGCCTTTGTTGTTCTTGCATCTCTTTTTGTCAGTTGCGATGAAGAACAGCTACAGGAACTGGTCTTGTCTGGTCTAGTGAAGAGAAGGACTATGGGAGACATGATAGCAGTGTTCCAATATCTGAGGGGCTGCCACAGAGAGGGAGGAAGGAATCAACCTATTTGCTAAAGCACCTGTAGGCCAGACGAGGAATAATGGATGGAAACTGAACAAGGAGAGATTTAAGCAGGAAATAAGCAGAAATTTTCTGACAGTGAGAACAATCAACCAGTGGAACAGCCTGCTTTCGGATGTTGTGGGAGCTTCATCACTTGAGACTTTCAAGAAGGGATTGGACTGCCATTTGTCAGAAATTGTGTAGGGTATCCTGCTTGGATGGGGGGTTGGACTAGATGACCTCCAAGGTCTCTTCCAACTCTGTTAATCTGTAAAGATCCACACCTGAAGAGTTCAATTAGCTATTTTATTGCTCAAGCCTATAACACAGGAATCTTCTCAAACTGGCTTTTGTCCAGACTACATAAGGTTCAATAGCATTCAAGGGAGTGGTGGTCAGACTGTGCCGTCTTATGTAAACGTAAGGATTGCAGACTAATTTCCTATTTAACTTCTCCCCTTGGCTCAGCCAATTTCTCACCAACACTTTTCTGCTTTAATCAGCTTTTGCATATCCTTTAGTAAAAGGTTTTCCTGAAAGTCTGTATCTTCATTACAAATACATCAATCAATAAATTCATTCAACAACCGCAAGATTAATGAGGTTGAAAGATGGGTTCAAACCACTGGATTAATCTATAATATGATTAGTTTGATTTTGGCTTAGCAGTTATTGCCATCCCAGTTATTATGACTTGTAAGTTATGTTTTAAAGCTTATGGTGTAATGTTAAATTAACTCACTGTGGTTTATTCAAAAAGCAATAGTTAAGAAAAATCATGCCTTTGGAGAAACGAATTTAGCTAATGATTTGCCCATTTCATATATGATCATACATGATCAAACAGGCATTCTAATGTTGAAATGTGAGTTTTTCTACGTTTCTCAATAAACATCATTATTATCATGTTTCTGTTCACTACTATCCCTAGAATACAATTCAGAGTTTAACTATTTTGATTGTTTTTGGATTTTGTAAGCTATTCAAGGTCTACTTAAATGACTAAGTAAAGAATATTTCATTTGAGGTGAAGCACTTCCATTTCTGTAGTGGGAAACTGAACCAGATTCAAGATACATCCAATGGTGTTGAGTAGATAGCATAGATAATAACATTCATAATTTAATACATAGCATTTACAAAATATAGTTTTAATGATAATTAATGCTGATACATTTCAGATGCATTAAAAACTCCCTTTTTATGACCCCGTAATCCCTTAATTTGCGGTAGAGTCAGAGCGACTGGATGGAGCTGAGCGTTTACTTGCCGGATGCCTTTCCTGATGCAATGTAGAGTTTGCAGGTGGTTTTTTTTCTATCCGCCCTGGGAGAGAAACATCTGCCACTACCTAGGATTGAACTCTCAACCTTCCAAGTGGGAGGAGAGAATCTTCACTACTAGGCCACCATGCTGCTTAAAGTTTCTGCTGCATTAATGGTATATAAAGAGATGTCTTACAACTTCAGTTATATTGTTTAAATTTATGCTTAAAAGGACTAAAAATTAAAAGCATATTATCAAATATTCATGTATTTCTTTTACAATAATTAATCATCCAATGTCTAAATTAGTATCCTTTTATGGTTAATTTAAGAGAAACTATACTTAAAAATTTAAAATAAAATTTCTAGATCAAGCTTACTTTTTATTCAAACCATATGAAAACAATTGCATCTTTCTTGTTGTACAATAGAGCAAGATTAGGGGCTGTCTTGATCCCCTCCAGAATTCCTTATGAGTTGCACAAGTGGACTACAACACACCCATGCTGGATTTGCACACCGCACTAGCTGTGTTTAACGATGGCTATTGACTAATTCATAATAGTCAGATTCACTACAAATCACAAGATTTGTAAACCACAATCTTTTTATTTATATAACTAAGCCAAAACCAAATAAACTATATTATGGCTTAAGATGATGTTTGAATCCAAACATTTGAAGTTAAACTGAAAATAGGGAAGACAGATATTGTTACTTTTTTTTTTCAAAGGAGTACAAAGTTCATAGAACTTTCTGCCAGATTTTTTTTGGGTGGGGAGGGTTATGCATAATATAACTGGAGAATAAAATTATCTGTTCAGATATCTGCAAATATAAGTCTCTGGTGGTTGTAAGTTTTTTTCCCCAACATTACAGTAGACTGATGAAGGATGGTAAGAATGTAGCTGCAAGTACATTCAGCTTTACAACCTTATATTCACAATAGCCTTACTGTTCTTTCTCTGGCCTTCTCCTTGAAATTCACGTTGTGCACTTGAGCATTTCAGGTTTTCTTTCATATTTATCTGCTGAGCATGCAGACTACTAACAGTACAAGTTTCGGCAAGATTGGGATCAGAATTAGGGTGGAGTTGTGAAGCATATTCGCTGGAGGTTGAATCTAGGGACAGAGTTATTTACAGACTGTAGGCTCTCCAGTGTGAGAGCACTGGTGTTTTTCTCCTAGAAAACAATGTTCTGAAAACTCTGTTGCTTGCATTGCCCTCTGCTGTCTTGCTTCCAACCCAACTCTGGAGGTGGAAGGCAGGAAAAGTGGATCTTCCCTTGTCAGTTCATTTTACAGGGTTGGAGAATAGGCTGTCCTTGCTCATTTCTATCTCTTCTCTTGCAATACATGATTTAACTGATAGGAATGGTGACTCAAGAAGGGTGAAAGTAGGAGAAGCAGATCTTGGTGTTAGGGAACTGCTCCTAAAAACTCTCATGTCCCCTCTTCCCACTCCTCTCTTCTCTAAGTTTGAATGGCCAGAGAAGCAGTGAGAAGAGCAACTCCTTTGGTGTCAGTGCTTTTGTCCTGTGAAGTGATTTCTTGATGGGCCCAAATAACTGCTACACGAAGACCCTGCGCCCCCTTTCTTTAATCAAACTGATACCCTATATATTTGGATTAAGCATGGCAACACCTAATCCATAGGTAGAAGTGTGTTTTTGACTAGTATCCCTTCTCTTAACCTGACCACCTTCTCACCTATTTTCTTTTGGATTAACTCTACGTCTTCCTCAATTCACTTATTGTAATTTCTAGTTCATCAGAACAATGGCAACCCGTATTGCCTTTCTTGCTTTAACAAAAATGTTTCACAGTGAAGCCACTGACTTGCAAGTGCCCACCTTTTACTTACATCTTTCACTCCCTCATCTTCTCTTATGATCGACTTGGATCCTGGATCGATAAAAATGGCAAGGACTAACATTTCACATGGAAGTCAGTCTCAGCATGTCTTCTTATTATTTAAAAATAAAATGAACAATGGGAAAATTATAAAAATAAATAAATAAATGGATAACTTCTTTCTAGCAACCATTGCATCTTCAACTCACAAAACTGACTTCCAATGAAGCTCAGCTCTGGACTCATTCACACCATTTGTTTCCTTGATACAAGTGCAAAAGTGCTTTGCTGTAGCTATCTTCTGACATATTTCTTCTCACCAGTGCTGCCTGCAACCCTCAATTTCCAAATGACCCTTTCATCCAAGTGTTAACCAGGGTCAATTCGGTTTAGCTTTCAGGATTACCCAAGGTTATGAGATGCTGCTTACCATAATTTAAAACCAAAACCACCTGGCATCATTCCAAATAATTTGAGGGCTACGGATGCATATTGTTAATCAGTTTGCTTTTGGTGTATTGTAAATTTTAAGTTTTAGGATGGCACTAACTAGCCTGGGAAAACAACCAGCAAAAGTGTCTCTAAAGAACAACTTAAAGATTAAATTAGAATTTGGCAAAACGTTAGTACCATTAAAAAAAATAATAGGGAAAAAATGTTGTTTAGCAGACAGAACAAATTTGAAGGCAACATGAAACATACACTACACAGAATTGACAGAAGAAACCTAGCAAGTTTCTTGGTTTTATCAAGTTTGAAGGCAACATCTATATTTAGATCTAATTAGATTTCATCTTGAGTGATCCTGAGGATATCAAAAGGTGTAACGTCCATTAGGATTTTTGCTTCAACAAATATCCAAAGATGCCTCAGTCAGCATCCAGCAAGCTGTCTGCTTCACCTGGCTTTTCTCTTCTTTTTCCCTTTTCTTTTAAAAGAAAACTTTCAGTTCTATCCTAACAAGATCCCTGCTGTCCCTTAAGCTCATAGATCATGGGAAAGGATCAGAAAATGCAAGATGGCAGTTATAACTCAGCAATTGTTCTATTCCCTATGAGAACAATGGAGACACATCTTATACTGGATGGGATTAATTGTAGTGCCTGAATTTTCCAAGTTTAATGGATCCTTGAACTTTTTAGTCATTAATTACTAATTAATACAATAGTACAATTAGTACAATTAGTACAATAATTAGTACAATAATAATTTGTACAATAGTACAAATAGTACAATTAGTACAATAATTACTAATATTTCTGGTCTGAGAAACTGTGACTGTAAATGTAAGCCTTATACTTTGATCAGAGATATTACATATTGATTACTTTGGACTTTCCAGATCCCTTTTTCTACGGGGATTTAAAGTGGGATACAACGCGGATTGCTGCGGATATTTTTAATTCCATGTTATTTTTCTGTTCTCTGTGAAAGGCTGGTGCAGCTTTTCTGCGTCAAGCAGACTTGCACAGTTCCTTAAAAGGACTACAGCCAAACTCGCTTGCTTAACTGTATTCCCAGGTGCGGTTTCAGAGAAAGATTTTGCAGAAAGCTAAAATTTCGAAACAATGGAATGACTAACGGTGGCTTTTCTGACCTTGTAAGTAGAGGAAGCTAATGTTTATGTTGTTTCACATATGTAGACCTGCATATAAACTTCAGCAACTCAGCTCCTATGTAAACATGGCCCCTGCTTAGTGCCTTTAATGGTCAAGAGATAGGGAATAAATTTTCAAAGATGTCAAGCTTCAGTGACAAACCTGCCCCCTTCCATATTATTGTCATCACAGGTTGATGTTTTTCCACTCACTGGTGATGTTGAGAGACAGGCAGTGGTATCACCGGGTTAAACCAATCTTTTTCCTTAACACATCATACAGATGCATAATCAGACCAACACCATCTGATAACAAGCCGAGAGGCAAAAGAGGCAAAGGGGAAAGCCAAAATGTGTGTGTGTTTATTTATTCCACATAAGTGTGTCACGTGTGGTCTGGGATAATCAGTGTTCATTTTTTAAAAGCATTTTCCATTTTATTTAATATTTCTCTTCCTTTTTACAAGGTTTGCATGGGTGGTTTCCATGGCGCTTCTCTTTTATTCTCATAACAACTCTGATCTTCTGAGATTAGATTGAAAAGGTCATCGTTAAGCATTGCATCCCAACAGATGTTTGAACGATCCAGGAAGCCTTATCTGCATGTGCAGGCAATGCTTAATGAAAATGGAACAGAAAACAGAGGAACTGCTAAGAAAGATTTACTTGGCCATGGCACGGGAATTTTATTCCACAAAACTCAGTGATCTGCATAATCCATTCAACAAGTACAATAAAATAAAGGAGGTGCAGAATAAGAGTAATTATGAAAATTTTATGTTTTTATTAGTCACAAGAGTCAATATTTTCTTGATAAGGAGTTGTAATGGTTCAAATTTATTTATTTCTTTTTTATATAGTATAAACTGCACCAACACATAGTGCTCAAATTCTGTTTCCTTAATGGTTGAATGTTACAGTTATAGCGGAGGATTGCCAAATAGCAAAAGCCAGGAAATTACCTGTACAAGCACATATGATAAATGTCCACATTGATATTTGACATACCTGGCTTGAATTCTCGCTCTGTTCTCCCAGCAGAATATCTCAAATGAAGCAAAAGCACTTTTTTGAAGCGTTCTACTCATAACAGAGTGTTTTGCAACTTAAAAATGAGATTTACATTATGTGTCTTGCAACACAAAAGTGAGATACAGTACAAATATTTGGAATAAATTAAAAAACATGAAGCCTTCCCTTCTGGAGAGTGTTATAGTCATGTACTCATGAATCATTTATTTATTCTATGCAGAAATATATTTTAGATGATTGTTCCCCAGCTACGGAATTCTTTGTGTTCTGTTGTCAGATAATCTGAAAAAAAGGCTGTTTCATTTCAGTAAATTATATGAAAAATAATAAATAGGAACCGCAGCATATTGTACATTTTCTAGTTTATTATACAGTTGTAATATTTATATTGTTTTTGTATTGTTGAACTAGGTTTGGGAAGACCTGAGTTCAAGTTCAATTATGGTAACTTACTAGATCTGTGGTCAGTCACCATTTTTACTAAATAGGCTGCAATGCTATTGCTAAATATAAATAAATGTGTTTTAACTGCAGCCTCAGATGTTTCTTACCACAGATTTCCTGCCACCTCAGAAGATTGCATTTAAATGCATTTAACTCTAAGTCTATAGTTATGGTTTTCAAGTGCTTCCCATCTGAAGAAGGAAGAAAACCCCAGTTCTGCAACAAGGTACTGCATTTTGCAGCTGGAAACAATGAGTTAGGAAGAGGGTCTGGAGAAGAACCAGTCTAGAAGGCCACAAGTCGCTCATATCCAAATTAGATAACTTGCAAAATCTGATTTAGCAAGAAAAACATAGGAGGATCACGTTCCACATTTATGAACTGTTTTAAGTTATCTACGTGGACATTTTGCATTTGGGGGAAGCTTCCTCCATCTGTCACCTGCATGTTAATTGTAGAGAAATAGAGACATGTAGATTCATGCACAAAGATCTGTTCATATTCTTTTCCCCCCCAAGTTTTTTGTTTTACTTATATAACACATAAAAATTCAATTTCAATTAAACAGTGTATTGTCTGGGTATTGTATTTCAATGGTTCATCTCTTGGTCTTTAAAGTATTTCTGCTCTTATTGCCTTCTTAGAGAATCTCATCTGTACCTCCCCGAGGAGTTTATTCCTTCTGGCTTGTGCGTATTCTAAATATTTCGTCCATCCCAGCAAACATTTCCTGTTTGCTCACCTCCAGGGTGTCAAAATCAGACTCCAGCTTGGCTCAGCCCTGCTGGATCCTTTCCTTACAATTTCCAGGCTGTTCCAATCAACATGCGTAGCAGAGATGGCTTTTGGGTGTGCAAGGCAGGGTGCAGGCAGCCAAAGTGGGGGAGAGGCAGGTGGGTGGAGGGAGTTGCAGTGCCTCTGCAAGCTTAAACGTGGACAGGCTGCCAAATGCCTAAATTTTGGTCAGGTGACTATGGGGGTGTTGAAACAGCCGTAATTTTGGGCACAGGTCATACCCCACCATGCAGTGCTGCTGTAACTTCAAACGGTCACTGAATAAATGGTCATAAATTGAGAACTATCTATACAGAAATGCCTACAGAATCACAGAGCTTCACAGCCACATGGCAAACTAAAACCCTGAAGAGGATCAATAGTTTCAAAAACTCCTCCCTGTAATATAAAATATATAGGATTGATTCCAATGTATATATTTCCTTCTAGATCATCTTGACCTGACTTCAGTTTGCCTCGACAGCAGGCTAGCACAAAGATAGATGTGCCATAGTGAGGACATTAAAAAAAAGGTAAAGAGAAGATAGATAATCTTTATTGTCATTTCTTTTACTGTGGACACACTGGCACACATTAAAAATGAAATTCTGTTGCCTGCTCTCAAAAGAATCTGCTATACACGTGCTATACACACACACACATATATATATATACCTACACCCATAAGTATATATACATATAAATATTGAATCACTGTCCATTTTGAATACATAGCAGAAAGGGGAAGAGAGTTCACAAGGTTGATGCTATATGGAACAAAACTGTGTATGGAACAGGTTTAGATGTTCTGCTTCGGATCCCACAAAATCTCCTCCCAGAAGGTAAGAAGGAAAACAGGTCGTGAAGAGGCTGTGTAGTGTCCCAGACAATCCTGCGGACCCTGCTCAAGCAATGCTTATGTGCTATGTCCAGGATAGAAGGAAGTGAACTACCAAGAATATTTTTTTCCATCCTCACCACTCTCTGTACTGTCTTCCTGACCGAAGCAGTAATGCTTCAAAACCAGACTGTAATGCAATATGACAGGATGCTCTTGATCATCCCGCTACAGAAAGCGATGCAGAAAATGCAGGTGCTGCTGTGCCCACTTCCCCAGTGTCTCGCTGTGGAGCAACCATGCTAGCCTGCTCATTAGCTGCACACCCTGCACAGATTGCGTAACGGAGTCTACATAAAGAAGTCCCTGCAAATTTTACTCCACTAGTCATCGACAACTATAGGGGGCCCTGCTCATCTCCATTTCAAGGCTATTGAGCCAATGCTGTCTGAAGACAATTCCACAGTCATGTGGCCAGCATGACATCACAGAGGGCTGTTACCTTTCCACCGAAGTGGTACCTATTAATCTACTCGCATTTACATGCTTTAGAACTGCTAGATTGGCAGGAGCTAGGCGAGGATGGGAGCTCACCCCGTTTGCCTGGTGCTCGGGTCTCAAAACCAGGCTGCTGGTTTTTCCAGCCGACAAGCCCAGCGTCCTAACCACTGAGTTACCACGCTGCCATTGTGAAAACTGAAAAAAAAGGCAGCTTGTCTCAGAGCTAGGGAAAGGATGGTATGTGAATAAGCCCGTAAAATAGAATGTTTTATTTATTTGTCTATGTGTTTAACCTTAACAGCTGGCGATGCCAGCTAACTTATGTAGAGGGAAGAAGGAATGACCTTGAAGGAGAGAAGGAAAAGCTGCTACCAAGGCAACAGTCAGATAAAAAAGGCCTGAGCCTGGGCCAAAAAGATAACTGACAAAACATGTCAGGTATGTGTCATTTAGTTCACACAAACATAAAGCACATTCAGATTCTCTTATACAGCTTTACAATAAAAGTAGTACAGACCTACAGATTTCTTAGTCTAATCCATCCTGTACTGGACAACACCTACTCTGAGATTGAAATTTAAGTAGGGTATAGTGTGGATAATACTCGTATGGGAAATTATCTGGGAATATAAGTACTGGAGACTAAGCCAATAGGTCGAAAGCCATCCTACAAAAAGGCAGCAGCATGCTATTTTGATATTGTTGAGAAGAAAACAATATTAAGTGTCCATGAAATTACTGAATATTGAGCTCAACTCAAAAGAGATTTAACTTTTTTTTTAGTTTATAAGAAAACAATATAAAACAATTGTTTTATAGGAAAAACAATTTAGGATATTACAGTCAGTACTGTCGTACACATTTTTCAACTAAGTCACAACCATGTGCTATATGACAATAAAAAATAATATAGTTGGTATGTGGTGATCATACCGAGATTTATGTAAGGCTCCCCAGATAAGATGGTAAGTTCATTCAAATAAAGTTTGACTACAAGTTTTCATGAAATCAGCAGAGACTGAGCTTGACTGAGAACTATATCTTTATCTAACGATTAAGAAAATGAATCAAAAAGTAGAATTTTCAAGTTGCACTGTGGCTGTGAATAGTTTTACTGAAAAGCGTAGACAGCCACCACCACCACCACTCCACACTCTGCCTAAGGAATGGAACTGAAATTGCACGTACCTGTAAACCATTAGGTGATGAAGAATACTATAAAGATATTTACTTTAAGCACTGAGATTGAGCTCCCACTAGGAATATCTATTTCATTGTTGTACCTTTTATTGCGAGGTCAAAGTACCTCGCAGACATAAACAAATGTCTCACCACATAGGAAATATACTCTTTACTTCTACAGAACCTCAGCTTTAGTGATCAGAAACTGAGTTGGCATAATCATGCTAAGTTAAATAGATGCCATATAATTCAACTTGATTTCTGGAGACAATATAGACAAATGCTGACTATCTGGACTCTTATGACAATATTGAGTTCTTCTACAAACTTGCTAGTAATAACCCTAATTCTGTCCACTGGTGTTTTCTCTTCTCTTTTTTCTACTTCTCTCAATTTGTTTTTTCTATCCATCATCCATTCATATTATATACCAAAATATGTGACTTCAGATTACAATCTTAAGCAGGGGTGTCAAACTCGTGGCCCACAGGCCGGATGCGTCATACACTGGCCACAGCCACCACCACCCCGGTTTAGCAAAAGGGGAAAAAGTTAATATGTCACGTGATGACATGACGCAAATTTGACAACCCTGATCTTAAGGGAATAGTAATATTTTATTTCTTCTACGACTGACTGGATTTTCTTGCAATGCATAGTAATCCTATTAAATTTAAGATTTAGATAATCTCTAAACCGATAATTCAAAGGCACCTATCTTTTTTTCCTTTTACTCTTTCTGCAGCTTACTCTTATGCAGCTTTCTTAGATTTACTTTACCTCTAGGTACTGTATATTTACTACAGGATTGCTCTACTGGTTTTCACTTTTATTTACGGCCATTGCAGCATCCCCATGGTCACATGATCAAAATTCAGATGCTTAGCAACTGACTCATTTTTATGACAGTTGCTATGTTTCGGGGTCATGTGATCGATCACCTTTTGTGACTTTCCGACAAGTGAAGTCAATGGGGAAGACATAACAACTGTGTTACTAACTCAACACCTGCAGTGATTCATTTAACAACTGTGGCGAGAAAGGTCATAAAATGGGACAAAATCCATTTAACATGTCTCGCTTTGCAACATAAATTCTGGGCTCAATTATGGTCATAAGTTGAGGACTACCTGTACAATTTTTTAAAAAATATCCAACCCAGGGAGTCTGCTGATGCTGCCACTACTACTAACATCCATGCAGACAAATACTGGTAGTCCTCAACTTACAATAGTTCATTTAGTGACCGTTCAAAGTTACAACGGCGCTGAAAAAAAGACGACCGTTTTTCAAACTTATCACCTTTGCAGGATCCCATTACCATGTGATCACAATTCAGATGCTTGGCAACCGGCTCATACTTATGACCTTTGTAGTCTCCCCCAAGTCACGCAATCACTTTTTGCAACCTTTTGACAAGCAAAATCAATGGGGAAGGCAAATTCACTTAACAACTATGCTACTAACTTATCAGCCGCAGTGCATCACTTAACAACTGTGGCAAGAAAGGTCGTAAAGTGGGGCAAAACTCACTTAACAAACGTCTCGCTTAACAACCGAAATTTTGGGCTCGATTGTCGAGGACTCCCTGTAATTTTCCATGTCTTTGAAAGCCGTTTACAAAAACTCAGCCGCAGCCTCTCTTCTGGAAAAGAAAAACGTGGAGCGTTAACATTTCATTCCCCGTGAGAGGCCGCTTTAGGCGAAGCTCAATCACTGGGTCTATTCTAGGAAAGACCCTTTCCACTCGTTTCCTCGAGATCCGGAAGCACCTCTATCATTTCCCCGAATCTATGACCATCCCTACTTGGGCTCTTTCTTGCAAAGGGACTCCCGTAAGAAAAAGAGCGCATGCGGCTGGGGTAGACCCGGATGTTGTTACCGCTCGGCGGAAAGGAGGCTGTGCCACGCGTAGCGGTCTCCTAGAAGGGTCCCACCTGGGAGGGAGGGAAGACGATAGAGTCGAGTCTTCAGGCTCCACTTCCGTCCACTCAGTTCCGATCTGTGCCGGAGTTCTGGGCGAGAAAGGATTTAAAAAAAAAACCAAAAAAAAAACAACGGCGGAGGTGGACCGGCCTAAACTGACTTTTCTCCAGGTTTTTCTGGTGCTCCCGGCGAAGAAGAAAGTGGTTGAGCGACGGTGAGAGAGAGGGAGAGGGTGGAAAGCGAGCCGGTTAGCGGCAATCTCTGCTCTTCGCCGCGGGGTGGGAGCCGGGAAGGAAGAAGTGCGATGGCCGGCAGGTCGCAAGGCAGCCACGAAGGGTTTTTTTTTCCCCCGTGTCTTCGTTGCTCGTGGAGACGGCCCAAAAGGCTTTTGCGGTCGAGGGATGATATGGGGATGGGGATACGCCCTTCCTCTTGGCCCCTGAATCGTAGTACCTGTAAGATTCCCGAGTGGTCATCGGGGGCAGCTTCTCCCCCCCCCCCGTGTATGAAGACGGACAGGAGGAAGTTTGGCTCATTTTACAAACAGTCGCTTCTCATTTTCTTTAAAAAAAACCCTGGATCTTTGCCTGGAGAAAGAAGCTCGATCCTGTTACACACCCGGATTCATTACCTACCGTGAAGCAGGCGGGGCGGTGTTGATGCGGAAAGAGCAGGAAGTATTCTCGTGGATTTCAGCTTATTTTGTGAATGCCCTGAATAGTTTTATTTTTTATTTTTATTTTTCTCCCTTCCTCATCTCTTTCCTGCTTGCTTTGCTTTCCCGTTGCTTGGTGTTTTAGGCAGTTCTGATCAAACGCTTGGGACAGGAATGTGTGTGTTGTGGTCATCTAAAAGTTGTCATAAGGAAAGTTGGCAGTAACTTGTTGTTGAAAAGTGCAAAAAGTGACAGTTGCTTAAAAACGGAATATGCTGTAATCTTACCACCCAGTCGTTTCTTTGATTTTGGACAGCTGTTGTGTTAATAGGGTCAATGTTAGCAACAGGTGGAAACTAGAAAGTGCCTCAGATATTCTTTGATAGTTTAATTACACTTTTACAATATGTCTGAATAGCATCTTAGCTTTGAAATGTCCACTCTCTCCCTTTGCAACATTGTAATACTGTTATTTAGTGGACATTTTATAGGAAAGGTCGCTGTTAGATCCAATTGTCAGTTAAATCTGCGTTCACATCACTTTGGAATTAACGTCATCTGATAATTAGACATTTTTTGAAGTAAAATCTCATCTTGGCATTAAATGGGGTGAACTACAAATGTTGAATTTCTCTGTTGTGTCCATAATCTATTAAACTGAGGTCAAATAACGCAAGGATTTAAGTACTTTTAGAGAAGCACTTTTAGATCAGTAGCAACTTGGTGATTAAGTCTGCTTTTGAGATATGTTATATACTGATTAGACTTCAAACTAAGTTTATTTGAACTTTAATAAAGCTAAACTTCTGAATAGCATGCATAAAACTGTAGCTTCATTTATATAAGGAATTATATTGTCTGTATTATCTTGTCTGTAAGTTGTAAATCTGTAAATTGTAAACAAATTGTAGTATGATTTCTATCCTTGGAATAAGGAAAAAGCTATCTTTTTAGATTTTTAGACTTTATTACTAAATCTGCTGAATGTGGTACATATAAGAAAAGTAAAAAGGAGATACAAAGTTTTCGGAGAGAGAGAAAATCTTGTGGATTTATACCCAGTGAAATGCTTTAAATCAGTGGTTCTCAACCTTTTCTTTATCACCCTTCAAATAACTTTTCTGACCATGGACCCCCAAGACTTAACTCAAGATTTATAACATTTTTTCAAGCCTTCACAGACCCCTGTGATGACATTGTGGTCCCCCAGAGGTCCATGGATCGCAGGCTGAGAACTACTGCAATATATTGCAGATATTTTATAGCAAGGAAGCATGATGAGAACACCCTGGAAAGTAATGCTAGATAAATGGTTTACTTCAAAAAATGCCATCAATATTTCTGGATGAAATTGCATAAAGCAGTAATTTCATCAGACTGTGCTCCTTTAATGCCTTAATCTGATATACTATGGCGGAAAATATATACTGTATGTGTGCTTTAAATGGAGACTTAAAATGACTTCTTGAATTGTTATCTGCAAAATAAAGTAGCATGTCCCAGCTGATAAAACACAAAGTACATGTATCTACTACAACTTCTTATTTACCTATAGACAGTGATTGCTACATTCTATTATAAGATGCAGTGTGATCACAATCTATCACAAATGCATAGACATTGCTAATCCTATGTCTTTACTTATATAAAAACATTCATTGTTTCTCATTCAGTTAAAAACCAGAAGATTACTACCGTGTTTCTCAGAAAACACGAGCCACCCCAATAGTAAGCCCAACCCTACTTTTGGGGGGCTGGGCCTAATTTTTCCCCTACCCCGAAAATAAGACCAGGGGTGGGCGCCGGGAGGGGGAACTGTCCGGCTGCAGCTGCAGCCTACTGGCCCCTTGGGGAAGCGTTTGCCAAAAAGCCTCCATTCCGAACACTGAAGTTTCAGAATGGAGGCTTTTTGGCGGAGGAAAATGGGGAGAGGGAGCTTTCCTACCTGCCGTCTTTCTCTCCGTCTGTACTGAGCTCCAGATGGACATGCAAGGACAGGCTCCAGATGGACGTGTACGATACCCCTGGTTTTGCCTTCAGAGCCTGTCTTTCCAGAAAGCCCTCAGCAGCCTAGATAATAGTCTCTGTTAAATGCTCCGGATGCCTTCTGGCAGGCTTCTGGAGGCCAGGGCAATGCGTGCGAGTGGCGGCAAGCGGCTGCAGAAAAGGGGTCAGCAGCAAGCCCCTGCTGCTGCCCAGCAGGTGCCACCACCACCAGGTAAGTGCGCCTGCAGTTCGCGCCGCGAAGAATGAAGCAAGGGGGGGTGGAAGGCGAAGCAAGATAGGGGGTACGGAGCTGCCCCATGCGCTCCACACCAGCTTAGCTAAAGACGCTTCAGCCAGGGCACCCATGCCAAGCCCCCACCCCACCCCCAGGAGAGCGACATCCCTTCACTAACCTGTTTTCCAGGTCTGTTCTCTGCTGCGCGTGCAAGAGGTCTGTGGGACTACAGTAAGTTACTCATGAGATTTTTTTTTTTTCATGAGAAGTTGGAAGGTCTGAACTATGGTGGGTTTTTTTTTAACTGTAGTCCCACAAGCTTCTTGCACGCGCAGCGGAGAATGGACCTGGAAAGCAGGTTAGTGAAGGGATGTCTCTGTCCTGGGGGGCGGGGTGGGGGAAAAATTAGGGCACCCCTCGAAAAGAGGGCCTAGCCATTTTGGGGGGGGGGCAAAAGAAAATAAGACTCAGTCTTATTTTCTGAGAAACACAGTAATACAAATTATTCAAAATTAAGGAGCTGAAGATCCCATACATTAAAACGTGGCTTAGAACAAATTATTATAGATTATGTTCTAAATATTCTATTTACAAGGTGCATTTCTTTTTAGAAAAGCTTACAGTTGATCCAAAGAACAATAGTTTGTTAAAGCATTGCCATATTCTTGTATGTACAGTAATCCTTGATCTACTACATTTCTTCAGTGACCATTTGAAGTTAACCATTGAACAAATGGTGGGTATAACAAGTCCTCAAGAGTTTTGCCATCTCAGAACCCCATGGTCATATAAGCGCTGGGCAACCTGTTCACATTTAGGACTGGTTGCCAAGGATCAACTGATCACCATTTGAAACCTTTCTTGCCAGCTTCCTCAGAAAGAGCCTCCCAACCTGTATTGCTCCTCTCAGACCCTATCCCTGACCTTCCCTCACCTACACAGCAGCTCTTGCACACACCTGCCTGACTCGTGCACCCTCCCATGCACCTTACCCACTTTCACTGAGCAGCCTCTCTTGCACATCCCCTCGCTCCCTCCCCTACCCAACAGAAACCGCTTATCAGCCTGCTGGTTTGGAACTTGCAGAGTCCCCCACTAATTTTGGGTGTGGGAAGCTGGCAAGAAGTTGCCTTGGCTAAACTGTGGGAATCAGTTAAAATTAGCAACCAAGACTGCAGGGACTGCTGTTACTAAGCGATGTAGTCACATCTTAAGACTGCATTGCTTGACGATGGAAATTCCAGTCTCAATTGCTGTCATAAGTCAAGACCAACCTGTATGTATGCCTCCAAGTCTGAAAAGTTTTTGGAGGATTTCTGAAAGAGCTGTAGAAAAGAAACACCCAGCTGAGAGGCCAATACAATATGAAACTATAGTCTAAAATTAGTGCTTCTCAAACGTTTGGGGCTTTTAAGGCGTGTGGACTTCACCTCCCAGAAACAAATCTTAATACTGCTAAACTTGAGAAAGACAAATTACCCCTAGAAACTTTGGCACATTTGGAAGTGGTAGGATGGGAGAGCCAAGGCATATTTTTGTTTGCTTTCAGAGAAGATTTTGGAGACACCCTGTAGTTATAGAGCCAGTTTGGTCTAGTGGTTAAGGCACCAGGTTAGACACCAGAGGACTGTGAGTTCTAATCCTGCCTTAGGCATAAAAACTGGCTGAGTGACTTTGGTCTCTGTCTCTCTCTCTCACACACACTCACACACACCTCTCACAGGGTTGTTGTGGAAAAATTAGGAGTAGGGAGGTGTACGAAGTATGTGTGCCATCCTAAGTTATTTATAAAGAGAATAATGGCGGGGTGTAAATAAAATAAATATAAGGGAATGGAATCTGTTTCTTGGCAAACCTACACCAATGCATTTCACAAAATTAGGATACCAGGCACACCCTCATTAAGACTATTAAAACACCCCCAACAAAAATGAAAACAAGTTTGAATAATCTAATCTGCTCTAACCCAGAAAAAGGACTTTGGTTTTCCTTGTGGACTGGGTCTGGAGTGTGCTACAAACGAAGTGCCATTGAACAAACGGAAAGGCTAAAAGGAAACACAATAGGTCTAACACGGCTATCCAAAACGAGTTGCCTTAAAGCTCATATACGTATATAAAATGCTGTGAGATTGTATACTTGTTTTGCTTTAACCCTGCTAGCATTTTAGAAATGTCACGCTGGCACAAACATCTTACATTTAGGTTAGTTTTCTTCTATGATGGAACACATTACCAAAGGAAATGGGATTGACAGATTAAATCATATATTTTTAGGATTAAGAAGATTAAGGCAGAAAGCCTAACATAACAGATATTAATAATGACTTAAATGATACTTTGCAAGCAGTGATTTTCTCAGTATCAGATGCTATGCAAAATGCAGCAGTAAATGGCTATCACATATTGTCCAGAGGCATCTACCTGGCCTCTCTTGCAGACTGAAGCTGACCTAAATCTTTAAACATAGGTGAAGTGCTTTATTGTCTTATCATCTACATATGCTACATATGTGAAAGTCTACGTATATAGTGCTGCAAGTCTTTTAATTATCTGGCCAATCAGATTCGTTGGAAAGCTCTATATACAGAGAAGCAATTGGATTGTATCAGTTCCAAATTTACTCACATGACCTTGTAAGAAAGTACTGCCATAGAAATTACAAAGTGAAGACGTCTGAGTAGACTTATAGGCTTCTACATCTCTCAATAATGGAATTATATGTTTCAGAATGTTGATTTTATTGTTTCATTGAATATTAAATATGATTTAGGAAATCTTAATCCAGGAAAATTATTTCCAAAATTGAAAGATATTGGTACAATTTATCTTGTCCTTGTTATCTGAAGAAGCAGCTATAACATTCATATAAAGGAGGTTATCTTCATATGAATATTTATAACAGCCATTTTAGCTATGATAAATGAAAGTGATCTGATATTCATTTGTTAAATTTAATGTACTGAATCCTCTGCTCCTACAGCTATTAAGAAACTGCATTAGCACTTCCTATTATACTGCAGTAACACAAAGTTTCTCCCGGCTCCAAGGAAATTAGACCTTTATACAGTACACTTCAGACGCTCCTGATTTTACCTTGACTGTAGCACAGCAAGTTTCCTAGATAAGTAGGAACTGAAACAGACTTCAGGGTACCTCTACCGAAATATCAGCTACTATATCATACTGACTCACATTAGGATGTCTGGAAAAATATTTCTTTGCATAAGTTAATGAAGGCAAGAGTGATTACAGGAACAGAAAAATGAATTAGAATTTATCTTCTTGATGGATCAACAATGTTGATTCAAGACTTATTTTGAAATGATGTTGACAATAAAATGGATAAAAGAATAACTTTTTAGGAAAATAAACTAATATTCTTACAAAAAGGGTAATATTAAAAACAGCCATGTAACCAGAGGAAAGGAAATACTTGGAGAAATAGCTGAAAAAGTTATACAATCTACAAAAAAATTCTTTTTAATTCCACAAAGATAAGATCAAGTTCAACGGAGAAGCAAAAGCGCTAGACGAAAACACAGGCAAAGAAAATTCAAAATATCTCAGGCCGTCAATTTTTTTCTAACCATTTGCCGTGTTATTTGATGTAAGTCACCAGCGCTAGAATTCTGTGTTTTATTGCACCATCCTCATTTCAATACAGGGGAGGAGAAGGGAAGAAGAGACATTCTATTTGAAACCATATGCGGAATTACATAAATCTCTTATATTTGGGGCTTGGCCAACAGAATTAAATTTGCTAGATCCTGTTTTATTTCCTTATCTGTACCTTCTTCCAGTAACACTACTGAAGAATAAAAATCTGTGGTTCCAAAGAAGCTCTAGTTTCTCTTGAGGTAAAGTAACATGGGCTGATGCTTCAGAGTAATACACACCTATTTCCTGCAACCTAGGCAATTAGGTAATAGTATAAACCCCAGTTTCTGATGTGAATCATCAAGGGCTTGGCATAGAACACACACAAAGGAATTACCACCCACAGAACATATGAGTGGCTGAGCGAGAAGTGAAAAGTAGGTGCTGAAGAAAAGGTGCTTGAAACAAATCTGAAAACATGCTATGATCTTTCAACGACTGCCAAGGAATGAAACCACAATGTTCACTGAACTGGATGGGCTTCCTTCTGTATTCCCCACTTGGCTGCTTCTCTATTGGTCCATCTCTCTGTAAGTATTAATTCTAAATGTTATTTTGTTTAATGCTCTAAGCCACAATTACTTAATTTATAAATCCTTCTGGTATTTTTGCTAATAGATGCCTCTCAGGGGGCCATAGTGAACTTTTCACAGTAGGAAGTCGATAACTTTTCATTATTGTGACGGTCCAACTCTGCAATTCAGGTGTAGCGTTCTACAACTATTTATACCTTCATTCAAATTCAATATATCAGCACAGTTTGGAAGCCAATATACAGAACACTTTCCCATAATAAAGATGGGTAATGTAAGGATGGCAGGCTACAAATAAGAAACAATGGAAATTTCCATATCTTCCTTATCTGCCTAGCCACTATATACAATGGGCATCAGCTGGTCAATGTGAATAAAGTTATACATCACAGACTGAGAAGCAGAAAACAGGGACGACAGCTTACTAATAGGTTGATCAAATGGAGCAAGCCCAGGTTAAGTATTAGTTCTTGACCCAAAGAGGAAACATGAATAAATGCAAAAGGCCTGATGAGAAGAAGAGGAAATAAGAACTGAATTAAGTGTGAGGAACTGAAAAGAGAGGCAGACATTTACTGAAAGCTGTGGGACCGTGGAAACTGGAATAATAGAGGAGGCTTGGATGTAGAATAGGGGAGATATAATCTAATGAAACAGAAAGATGATGCAAACTAATGCACAGGGATCTATACCAATAGGGTATAGACTGTGGAATAAGCTCACTCTCAAAGAATGTCATACTTTTTACCACTGCAGGTCGAAACTTAAAGCTATAATGTTTATCTAAAGTTTGTAAGGGCTGGGCTAACTAAAAATATCTAGCTAGATGGCAGCAGCTGGTCAATTAAGTAGAGTTGAACCTAGCTAATATTAGATGAGAGACCGTCAGATTGAATAGGGCTGAATGGGAAAGTAGGAAAATATCCCAGAAGAAATTAATAGCATATCACTTTTGTACTGTTGCTAGGAAACCTACATAGATATATCCAAGAAATCACAAGGAATCAAGTTTGACTTAGAGGCACGGTGGCTCAGTGGCTTAATGATGCTGGAGGTGGTCTCTTTTCCAGCAGTTCAAGTCCTGAACTTATCGGAAAAGCTCCTGTCACTTGCCTCAGCTTTTACCCACCTAGGAGTTTGAAAGCATGTTCTATGCAAGTAGATAAATAGGTACCACTTTAGTGGGGAGACAAGCTGGTGCTTCATGCAGGCTATCAGATTCCTAAAGGCTCTGAACCTTCCCGGTTGCAAAACCCATTTGTGAGGCGGCTCCAGCGAAGGGAGGGGCACCTTGGATGACCTGCAGGAGGAGCCACTTGTCTTTCTGGTGCGAAGCCAGCTTGCCCTCCTGTGGGGCATCTTAGGAAACGTGTGAACACAGTTAGTAAACTGGCAGCCAAACTACTACACCTAGAGAATGTAACAACACCATACTATAATAATAATAATAATAATAATAATAATAATAATAATAATAATAATAATAATAATAATAATAATAATAATAAT
>JANHFL010005779.1:203839-218398 GCA_032468155.1 Oxyrhabdium leporinum | reverse complement strand
GAGGTGGGGGTTTGGCATGGGTGGGGGGAAAATTAGGACACCCCTTGAAAAAAGGGCCTAGCCGTTTTTTCAGGGGACAAAAGAAAATAATACCCAGTCTTATTTTCTGAGAAAGACGGTATTTAAATACAGTAACAAAGAACATGATCAATAATTGTTAATGATGACTGAAGAATTTTGTGGACATGTTCAGGCAAATAAGGCTTCAGCTGTCAGTATGTACAAGACTAATCTTGGTGAGAAGATAGTATATAGTACCAGATGCATGCCTGTAGTAGAATAATATATTGCTGGTTTTCAGCGCATATATGACTTAATCTTATTTCTATGAATTTAGTATGCATAGCATTATTAAAAATCCACAAATAAATGTCCTAAGTCATCAACACAGTTTTGCTGAATATCCTGTTTTAAGATGTACAGAAGTTATTTATAGTTATTAATTTCATTATTATCGCCATTTTCCTTGTTGCAATGAGAATATGCTGACCTCACTTAGCACTATGCAGAGCCAGATTATTTTTTTAAATGTTGATAGGAGCACCAGTGACTTTGTTTAAAGTGTAAGTGATTGTATTGTTATGGTCCTTCACAATCAAAATAATAAAGAGTGTGGCATCAACAGAGTATAGATGTCAGCCCTGTCAGATAGACCAGCAGTCTCCAACATTTCTGGCTTTGAGGACCGGCAGGGGAAGGAGAGAGAGGGGATAGTTCTGCACAGATGGTGGCCCAGCGTGTGTGCAACTCCATTTGAGCAAGCGGCGAGCACACGCACACACCACTCACACAAATGGAGCTTCGCTCACTTGCCTGCCCACTGTGCGCACAAGTGGAGCGCGCACCTACCCCCCACTTCTGCGGGGCAGTTCTGAACTAAGAAACAGACTGTGCAGAATTAAACTACTTCTATTAGAACCGTTGTAATAATAGAATATTACAAGTTTGAATGTGCTACCTTTCCTCCATCTTTTATCTACATGAGAATTTGGAGGACATAGATGGAGCCATTTGCACAGATTACAGTACTTTTTTGGTTTGGGTTCAGATTTTGTTTATCTGATTGTTGCCTTGGTAGCAGATCTTCCTTTTGTCCTTCAAGGCCATTCTTTTTATCCTCTACGATAGACCAAACTAAACCAAACTTATAAAAATACAGTTAGCATTCTTTTAATGCCCATTTGTGAAATTATACAGCAAGTATATAGAATCTGGTAACAGTCAGAAAACACATATTATTGATAAAATACAAGTAAACATCTTGTGTTTCCTTGCCTTCATCTACTCTGTTTCACACATCATAGCTGCAGTGGTCAATATTAGACAATAATGCAAAAACAGCATCCCACAAGCTCCAGATCGATGGACGAATGATAAATGATCTTTAAAATAGCTTCTTAGTTTTTGATAGTTAAAAATAATCAAACCTCTTTGGCACATCCTCCCACACCTTTCCTGACCCATGCTATCACCCCCATGCACTGCCCATGACCCATGCAGCATTTTTAAGCACTCCACAGCACCCAGACACTTCTCCCAATCTACACCATCCCCAACTAGTGCAGCATCTCTCACACACCTTTGCAACCCCCATGCATTCTTCGTGACCTGTGCTACCCTTCCACATGTCTTTCTTGATTTGCATATCACCTCTTACACATCCCCATGACTCCCATGCACCCTTCTTGACCTGCACCACCCTCTACATGACCCACACTGCACTGTTGTCCCAGGCACCCTTCCCAGCACTTTATGCTGTCTATGCGCTCTATACAACTCGCATACCATCTTTGGTGCCCATCCATACACCCTTCCTAAAGAAGGAAGATAGATTTCTGATGCTCCCTGCTAGCTTCTCAGAAGGATGGGGAAGCTGGCAGGAAGTTAGAAAATCCTGCCATTCCCACTGCTTTTTTGCCTACCCCTGGTCATTCTGTTTTGGTCTTTAAGTAATGAAATATCTGTAAATGAAGGCCCAATGGGGAATAAATTATCTAGTATTATTTTTAAAAATCCTAATTTACTTGTAGTGTTTCTAGTACTACTCTTCTGTACAACCGTTAAAAGTCCAAAACAGTTTGGTTTTCTGTTCTTTGCTTCCGTGCTGTAAAAGTGTTTTAAAGTCATAGTATTGGTTATCCTGTAAATGTGTATTGAATGGTTCAACAAATGCAGCTTTACTTCTCCTGTGTTTGGGCTTGTAAGAAGTGATTAAGTAGAAATATCAGTTATAGAGAAGTTTTAGTTATGAAAGAGTATTGTTCCTTTGCTTAATTTTGTCAGTATAGATCCTAGTTTTCATTTCATGCAAAGAAGTAAAAGGATTCTTTAAGGCTTAAAGTTTCTTACTTTGGTAATTGTAAAGGTAGTACATTAATTTAATATATTTGCATCTATGTTTTAAGGTTAGATATAATGATGTCAACATAAAACATTATTAACAGGTCCTGCAGGTACATAAAGAGTTACAAGCGGTGTAGTAAAAGCATTGTCTAATACTTTATACTGTTATAGGCCCTTTATTCAGTTCCTGAACTCTGTTCTTTAGCTGGCAATTTAATTTTAAAAATGTGCAGTTCCTGTAATATACTTTGAAATGGGGACAGAACAGTTTGTGACTGTTCTAGCTTATCCAGCCTGTCTGAGGCTTATAACGGTGCTCAGAAATTGTATAAGAGCGAGTTCCAGGAAGAAGAAAATAGGGGTTTTTCTTTCTTATTCTTTTGAAACCTCATTTTCTTCTAATAATCAGCAAGTTAATTAAAGCTATTTGTAGGCCTACATGCAACTGAAAGACTCTTTAATCAAGTTGATAAATATCAATATAAGTAAAGTTTGGTGAATTTCTGTAATCTTTCTGTATTGTGTAGAGCACGGGTGTCAAACCTGCGGCGTCACGTTGCCATCACGCGATGTATTATGACGTTTTTCCTCTTTGTGGAGCTTGGGTGGCTGTGACCTGTGCGTGATGCGTCCGGCCTGCAGGCCGCCAGTTTGACATCCCTGGTGTAGAGGAAAATGCAAACTTCTTAGTGAGCATGTCTTGATGTAAATTCTCTCTCCAACTTATTTCACTGGTTAAATAGTGTAAATCAGTACTCCACAATCTGTCCTAAGTTTGAAAACTCACAGTGGGAACATTACATAAAAAAATAGTTAAGCCCATCTAGGAGTCAAAAACCCAATCACTCCGTATGTTAGGCAGAGGTCCAGGGGAATAAAATGAGAAATGTTGGAGGCCATCCTTTGAAGAGTTAATACATCAATGTGATGCATCAGGCAACCCGGGTTTAGTGTTTTGATAGTTAGTTACATAGGCAATTAATCTGGTCTTAGTGAGTTTTATAATACCGGTAGAACTTGAAGTATTTGATGATGCTCCATAGGCCTACTCTGACCACAGGGTCATTTAGACATGGACTACTTTTGACTAGATTTTAATTTCTAAGTTGCTGTGATTTAACAAGTTCTGTGGCAGCTCCCTTTGTGATTGCTAGCACCCTTTACGTGGATTAGGAAATGCATAGGTGAGTCTAAATCAGAGTCTTCCAGATCTACTGTGTTATGATTCTGGCTCAAGTCCTAGGTTTGACCTGGCTGAATTGTTGGCTGAATTGTTGGAGGATTGTTGGCTCAGTAGTCAGTTGTCTAAAGAATTATCTTCAGATGACTCCATGATAGGAACTGTCAACAAGGCCAGGCCAGCTGTTTGCAGTCGAACACTGGATAGTGGCCAGATCAGGAAGATTGTAAGTTTTTATGACTCATTTTAGACAATTTTTTGTACCATTACCATGGTTGAACTACCACTTCCAAAATTGCTTTTTGGGATTCATTCATTATTTAATATTTACTGCTTAAACTAAAAAGATTTTTAGAACTAACATAGAGCAGAAATCATGGGAAAAAATCAAGCTCCTAAAATAGTAGAGTATCTGAAGCAGAACATTTCCAACTCTATAATCTTGTGTCTCTTGTATTTGTTTAGTTGTTTTGATATACAAGTAGACCTTGAATTTTTTGGCTTTCTTCCAGTCAAATCAAACACAATGGGATTGCCATAAACAACTTTCTCTACTTCTTTTTTCCCACTTCCTTGATTGCTATGAGTTGTGGTTTAAAAGAAGTAGGGACAATATCTAAAAATATTTCATCTATCTAGTTTATAAATATTCTCCTTCCTCTTAGTCCCCTCAGTCATGACGTTTCCAAGAACTATTAGTTGTTGATTTTTTATTATTATTATTTATCCTTCCTTTTTATAAATTATTGAACGTGATGAACATACTTAATACACTTTCCTCCTCCTATTTTCCCACAACAATAACCCTGTGAGGTGTTATGGGCTGAGAGAGAGAGTTTTTATGTACTTTTATGCCTAAGGGAGGCCTAGAATTCACAGTCTCTAGGCCAGCACCTTAACCACTGCACAAATTGGCTTTCATATATATTGTGTTGTGTGTGTTATATTAATACATATTCATATATGCATATGTTATAAAGCAAGGTGTAAGCTCTTGTAGGAGCTTCATTGGAATACATTTAGTTACTTTTTTAAAAAATAATGCATGCTCAACTTGTTTCATTTCAGGTATGTCAGAACACAGCAAGAGTTCCCCAACGATTGATGAACCTCACCAGGCTCCAGAAGAAATCCAGTCTGACTCTGAGGTGATTGGGTGATACATATAGTAATAGCTATTCATAAATCAACCAATCCTTTAACAGGCTCAGACTGGAAAAACAAACTGAATTCCATTCCTATTATATGGATGCTAATCCAAAAACAATTAGCTAAAAATATTCCTACATTTGGGTCAGACACTGTTGGTATTACTACCTGACAGGTTTGCAGAATGGGTGCATATTGATCCAGATTTTGTTCAATGCTTACTAGTGAACTCATTTGTGCATAGGTAACCCCATCCTCTCTCCTACCTTGACAGGATTTTATGTCAGTTATTTGGAAAAATGTGTAGTATGTAGTGTATGGACTCTTTGCTCTTCTGGGTTCATTCTCATAGGTAGATGGTTGTCTTTTCTCATCCCATGTTTGAGGAACAGTTAGTTTTTCTGTAGGAGAGTCAGTTTCTCTTATTTTGAAGAATAGTTTATTTGGTTCCTGTTTACCTTGCAAAGTAACCTAATTAGATGCAGAAAAGACACTAGACTGTGCTACAGTATTAATGAACAGTTTTAAATATTCAGATTAAGTGACAAAAATATTTCAAGCTATAAAGCATTGTTGCTATACAGGTGGTCCTCAACTTACAACCACAATTGAGTCCAACGTTTCTGTTGCTAAGCCAGACATTTGTTAAATGAATTTTGCTCCATTTATGACCTTTATGTCTACACTTGTTAAATCAATCACTGCAGTTGTTAAGTTAGTAAGGGTTGTTAAGAGAATGTGGCATCTCCATTGACTTTCTTGTCAGAAGGTCGCAAAAGCTGATCACATGACCATGGGACACTGCCACCGTCATAAATATGAGTCAGTTGCCAGGTGTCTGAATTTTTATCATATGACCATGGAAATGCTGCAACAGTTGTTAATGTGAAAAATGGTCAAAATTCACTTTTTCATATTAATTTCAAATGGTCACTAAACAAACTGTTGTATGTCAAGGACTACTTGTATCAGTCGTGCTCATTGTGCTTAAATGTAAGGATAGAGTCTCTGATGGTGGTATTATAGAAGGACTTTTATAATTGGTCTGCTAGGCTTAAACATATAGCACTTGGAAAGATCTGGATTTTTTTTAAACATTTAAAACATATTTATACTTTTAATAAATATGGTTAGTAAATGCTGGAAACTATGGCTGGTTAAACTGGGACTTGTTATTGTGAAAAAGCTTACCATCAGGGACCCAAATAGCTCCCGCACTATTTATTTTTAGGAAGACCATTAGAGTTAAACCGTTTCACAAAACATTTGTAGTTCAAGTAAGTGTTAAGAGTTAGGCTGCCCTATAATGGCTGTAGTTTTCTTTTTTAATTTCTGATTTAATTCTTATATTTATTTTAAGTACAGTAGTATACTCTTTAAGATTTTGGGCTTTAGAGTTTATGTACTGTTTTAATTGGGTTTTTTTATTGTGAACTTTGAAACTTATCACTGTGAAAAATCTTGTGACTCAAAAATCTTGTGAATGTTAATATTAAAATTAATTATAAAACATGTTTCCATTATTGTAGAAATAATATTCCTCGTATCCCACATTATACCCGCCCTAAAATTTAATTGTTTGAAATAAGGTTAATTTTTTTCTAAAAGCAAATCATTTGGGCATATGAGCCCCATGTTTGAAAATAATACTTGATTTACCACATTCCTTCCAACATGGTAGCAATATGGAATAATTGGATAGGTAGAAAAAGCCAACACAGGACTAACTTAATGCACAGTCTTGTAAATTTAAACACTTAATTAGTTGGCAGTTCGAAATTCCTTCTCTTGGGCATTGTAATAAGCTCAGGGATCCACCTTACTGTTAATTTTAGCGAGAGTACCATGGTTGTTAAAACGATGTAAACAGGCTAGAGTAGCCAGAAGATGTACAGGGAGTCTCCATTTTAAGAGCAAGTCCATTCCTAAGTCTGTCTTTAACTCAGATTTGAATACAAAGCAGAGTTTCTACTTTTGAACTGGTCTGCCTATTACTAAAAATGGCAGAGAGTTCTCCTTCCTTGAACTGCAAAATTGCTGAAGTCACGCGGTGTTTTCATGAATTGCTGAAAACAGGTTGTGTATTAAAAATGTGTGATTTCAGTGGTTCATGAAAAGATTGCATGGCTTCAGCGGTTTGTTGGGTCAAGGAAGGAGAATGCCACCCACCATTTTGAGTAACAGGCAGCCTGGTCATACATACAAGTTGTCTGTAAATAGGAGTTCTTAATCCAGGAACTGCCTGTATTATAAAATAGTATTTTGGGGGATTCTGAACTGAAGGCAGGTTACAGTCTCCTACTACCATACTTAGAGCCAAGTTCAAAGACTTGAATGTGACCCAAAAGATTTTACTTACCGGTAATTACAATATTTAATGTAATAAAACAGGGATATTATTAACTACAGGGGGAATAATTTCGTAAACTGTAATCGTCTGTAGAGATTCTCAGTCATTCAGGTCATGACCTTGTCCCAAAGGTGCTTTTCCAGGAGACAACTGGACTTTCTTGCTGTTTCTTTTGAAGACGTTTCGCTTCTTGGATGAGAAGTGAAAAGTCTTCAAAAGAAAAAACAAAGTCCAGTTGCCTCCTGGAAAAGCACCCTTGGGATAAACTGCAACCCATAATATTCCAATAAATTCTTTGAATACAGATTCTAATATTCGCCTTAGTCTGAAAAAGTTTACCTTTGATTTGAATCTTCAATTCTACCAATCTGAATTGTTCATTTTCTTTCCATTGAAACATTATAACTAATATTTTTAATGAAAGCCCTTGAGTGTTCAACAGCTTCCACATGAGGGCGCTCTGGGACCATTTAAATTGTTTTCAGTTCAATATTCGTATGAGTTTTAGCTGGTTTCAGCCCATTTTATATATATATATATAAATACACACATACATCCATCACACACACACACATATACACACACAACATACAGTATTGTTTGTGTGACATAAATTGGATACCAATCTAGATCCTACATTCTTGAAGAATAGTCAGACATTGAAAGAGGAAAAAGGAATAGTAGTAATAATGATTGCTAACAGGAACTATAACATACTTGTATATTTTTAAATTTTAAATGTAGCTTCATTCCAGTAATACATTCAAGGGCATCCTCAATTATTATAAGAATGACAGTTCAATATTTTTGAGTTGTTGACAGACGTGTTAAGCATACACAATCTTTGTCATTAGCTGCTTATCTAGAGCAAATAATTACTGCTGGCCAAGTAGTCTGCCAAACTACACAAACCTCTGTGATACATTTCTGCTTAACACTAGAAAACATTGCTTTCTTTTGCAAACGGGTTGGACAAACACATAGTCTGTAATATGCAGTTTGTTGCTAATGCATATTTCCCCAATAATATTAGGGTGGCACTGAACAATTTCAAATGATATTTGTGGGCAATTTTAGCACAACTGAATTTTTTGCAATCTGCACTTCTGTAATATATTCAACTGTATTATAATTAGCATTACTTGTTTATAAGTTTCAATATATTTAAATGGAATATTTGTGTTTTTTAAAAGCAAAGGTCTAGAAACTTGAGCACAGTTTCACTTGCATGAAAGGGGTGGCAAGATATCCCTTCATGATAGCTCCAAAATTCTACATGTACTGCAAAAGAAATAAATAATGCTGAACAAAGTAGACTCAAAAGATAATGACTGTTATCTGATTAAAGCTATAATAAGGTACAGTACTTCATCCTATTCTTCAGAATGTTTGTCTTCATGTGGCATTTTTAAGAATTAAGTGTGACCGCTGTTAGGTTTAGGACCAGAGAATTGGAAACTCACACAAACTTTATTTGTATATATAACTAGATATCAGTCTCAAAACCATAGTGCATACATTAGAGATTATCATTATTTCAGAGGGGAAAATAACATCCAAATTAAGGCCTGGAATGTAGCAGGATTTTGGAAACAGGTAAAACAAACAGTTGGGACAAGCAACTTGGTTATTAAGCAAAGTCACTAAATGAAAAATCATGTGACCAGGAATGCTTACAATTTTGACCTTTCTTTTGCTTTACAATGTCAAAAGGATATGACCCAAACAGCTGAGTGAGCCCAAACAGCAGCAACTCAACTCATGAGGAAGCTAGGTAAAAGGGCAAATCGTATAGCCCCTTTTCCCGACCCCCTGTCCTTTTGAATGCTCATGCCAGCATTAGGATAATTAACAAGAAGAATTAATGTTTGTGTTTACATTCATTGGAGAGGAAGGGATTACAAGAGACTAAGGCTTACAGTGAGGCATACACATTGAGAAGAGTGTGCTAGCACCAGTTGTTTGCCTATGCGCTTGTGGCTTTGAGCTGCTAGCCATTTAGAAGGCAAAAAAAACCTTTAGTATGAAATTGATTAGGTTCTAGTTGATTTCAGACAGCAGGGAGGATTCTAATTTCCCTCACAGAACTGAGCTTTTTAATTTGCCCATGGCACATTTTAGGGAGATTATTTGCTTAAGCAATCTCTGCGAGGTGGGAGGAAAAAAATATGTCAGGTACAGGATAACAGACACGGATTGACTGTAATGGTAAACATGTGACTGAAAAAAAAGACATTACAAAGGTTTTAAATGTAGTCATTATAACTCTTCTTAAAAACAATTCCAGAGGTGGAAAAACCACAAGCTCCATAGATAGTTTGCATTACTCTTAGAAAGTTCTTTCATATTGGATGACCATAAATAATGCCCATTAGTTCTCGCTCACGCCAATAAAACTTACAGGGGGGGAAAAGATCACCCTCTAATGGCATGTTTTGTGAAGTGAGCCATTACCACAAACAGTAAGTGTAGAATAGTTTCAAATTAATTAAATCTAATTTTTGTAATCTGTAAAAATATCATTGTAGCAGGATTTGGCTCATAAAATCAGCATACATTAGAGAGGCAATAGCAATAGCACTTAGACTTGTATACTGCTTCACATTGCTTTTTGCAGCCCTCTCTAAGCGGTTTACAGAGTCAGCATGTTGCCCCCAACAATCTGGGTCCTCATTTTACCCATCTCGGAAGGATGGAAGGCTGAGTCAGCCTTGAGCCAGGTGAGATTTGAGCTGCCAAATTGCAGGCAGTTGACAGGCAGCAGAAGCAGCCTGCAGTACTGCACTCTAACCACTGCTCCACCATGGCTCAGGAAGATATGATTTTCCAAGAAATGATTCGACTGATTATACATAACCTCTTTGTAATTACATAGACAGGTTTTCTCCAGGATGATATGTCTCCAACCTGGAAACAGGCCTTGCAATGATGCATCTATCATTGCTATAGTCAAGTCCATCAGGTTCACTTCTAGTTGTTTTCTTCCCCTCAGATACCAATTTTTGCTTACACAAAAAGTTACAGGGAAAACCATTGCTTACATCATTCTGATTTTTGTAGATACAGATACATTATGACATATGAATATTTTTGGAGCCCTCTATTGCTACCCGATCAAGTGCTACATAGCATATTTTTCCTTAATGTTGGTAGTCAGTGTCAAAGAAACAAAAGCAGTTTTTTAAAAATATCAGACTTGGAAAAGCATCGGATTTAGATGGGTTAAGAGCTAAATATTAAAAAGAATTTGAGAAGAACTGTTGCAGCCACTGACAAACACAAGGAATGAAATTAAAGGGGCAAAGACAATACTGCCAATATGGGAAGAGGCATTGTATAGCTTTAAATTACAAAGAACAGAATGATCCAGAGAAAACACAATTATATAGACCAATTTTTTTGTTGAATGTAGATTATAATTTTTTGCAGTAATACTACCATAGTTGAATGCCTAAAGAAATGCATCCTAGATATAATACACATTGACCAAACAGGTTAGAGGTAATCCCCAGTTAACTGCCATAACTGGGACAGGAATTCTGCAACTGAGTGATATCATATAGGGGGGGGAAAATCACATGACGCAATTCTGGTTGCTGTTGTTAATTGGACCGTGGGTTTCTTAAGCCCGATGTCACATGACCATGGCTTGCAACTTCCTGTTAGCTTTGCCTTTTGGAACCTGGCAATGAAGGTTGAAAATAGCAGTCGTGAGTGTGGGCCACTGCAAGTGTTGTAATTGTGTGCTGGTTGCCAAGTGCCTGAATTTAAGGATTGGCCATAACTCCTCATTCAGCACCGTTGTGACTTTGAATGGCTATTGAACCAGTGGCCAAGTAAATGAGAACTATCTGTATTACTCCAAAAATAAATATCAAGAGAGTAACAGGTTTATAATGAATGTAACAGAACATAACAACAACAACAACAACAACAACAACAACAACAACAACAACAAAAAGACAAACAGTACACACCATACCTGTTGTTATTAGTTTGGTTTTCTTTGTTTTTAATCTTAATTCCATTTGTTTCACTGTGCTTCTTGATCTTCTGTCAACTTCTGTCAGGAGGTCACCTTCCTGACTCTGTATCTTTTCATTACTAGAGCTTGCAGATCATTTGCATTTTCATCATCAGTACAGAGCAGGCTATTGATGTTTTGCCTCCAGTGTTAAACCATGCTCTTCTTCCAATCCAGTCTTCCTCAATATATATTCAGCATGTAGGTTGGATAAATAAGGAAAGAATATGTAGTTGTACACTGGTATAGGTTTTCATAGCAGCCATCAATTAAGTAGTAATTAGTTTTCAGGCTGGATGGCTGTTGTCTCAATGGCCAAACTAGACCATGGCCTTTCAGCCCAAAAGCTCATCACTGCTTAAGTATGCATTATTTTGCCAACCTGGAATCAATCTGTGTTGCCATGTTCTGTCCAGACTGTGGTTTCCTGAGCTATGTATAAGTTTTTTTTATGGTGACGGGGTGTGTGTGTTAATGGGATTCCCATTTTCATAAGGATATTCCATAGCTTGATGTCAACATAATTTAACACCATTCTGTAATCAATTTAGCACATTTTTTTGGGTGTTGTTGTTCTTTGGCTTCTCAATTATCTAGTGTAACTACAATAATGTCTTTTGTTCCTTTCCCTTTTCTAAAACCATCTTGAATATCTAATATCTGCCTTTCCATAGACAGGTCTAGTTTGCATTGGAAGATACTAAGCATTGTTTTGGTACCATGTGAAATTAAGAATATTGTATGATAGTTTGCCCATTCTGTTAAGTCTCCTTTCTTTGGCATTGATACATATGCTTCAATCTTTTTAATTGATTGGCCAGACTTTCAATCTCCAGATTTGTTAGCATAGTTTGGTTGGAACCTTGACTGATTCACATTCTTTTGCTTGCTGTATTTCTGTAACCTTTACTAATTTTTGTTGTGAGCTGCCTAGAGTTATCTAATAAATAAATAATGACTAGATGTTAATCTAACTTCATCTTCTGGAATTAGAGCCTCTTGTAAATAGGGAATATCTTTTAAAGTAGAGTTTCTAAACTTTTTACCATCACATCTCTCTTTAATATAACCTTCACATATATATGTCCCTAAAAATCTAAACACCAATGTGAGCACAAATGAACTACGAAGTCAATATAGTTTGGGAAAGAAGCAGACTTTGGGAAAAGTGGATTTATTATAATAATATACTAAAAGATTCTTCACGCTTCCCCTGGACTCTGCATCTTCTCAAGGAAGGTACAGCTCACAGTTTGGAAAACACTGTTCTAAGAAATCTTGAAAGTTAACAAATTTACAGAATTTCAGTATACTTCTTCCATCTTCATTTAATCTTATTTGAATCCCTTTCTATCTGTCTATTGGTGTTCTTCAGAGTACCAATTTGAAACTGAAAAGTCTTTCTAAGTTCAGAAATCTTTTGGAAATGTGCCCTGTTTCTATATTTGGTATCTTTACTTGTCTCTCTTAACAGCTCTCTGAAACCCTTTGTAAAATTCCTCCTTGTGATCTTTATCTTTCTTGGCTTTGGTTTCTCCTCTTGGCCATTTTCCTAATTTGTTCTGATATTCAACTTGCTCTCTTCTATTTCTTAGTCTTTTGCAATCTCTTTTCATATTCATCCTTAACAACCTTGATTTCATTCTATAGTTTCTCTGATTCTCTAATAATGAATTTCAGGCCTGGTGTGGGCCTTCAGAATGCTGCATATTGTATATGCTTATAATAATTATTGGTAACCAATCAGTTTTGTTCTGTTTTTTCTTGACTTATAACTTGTATATGATTACTTCATGATGAATTCCACAATCGGTCCCTGGCCGTGTTTTTACCGTTAAAACAGTATTTCTACTCTCTTCTACCACTAATATTATTTTTATTTCTGTGTTTACCTTCTAGTAAATATAGATGTCATTTTGATTGCTTGAATACTATAATAGCAATGAAGAAATAATTGAATTGGCTTCATTTCCATTTCCTAGACCTAGACCATACAACCATCTACAGTTTCCTCCCTCTTATTTCAAATTTTGGTATTCCAGTCTCCAACTACAAGGATCACTTCTTGCATTGTCTGTTGACCATAAAACTTATCAACCTCCTCTTTTCCATCAGTGGCATATACTAAAGAGTATATACACAATCTATTTGATATTGTTTGGTCGTTGACTATATTGTCTCCAAGTAATGCCTTACTATATTCCACCTAATTATGAAAACAATGCCGTTTATTCTTTATTTTTCATGTTCTGAATAGTGAACTATGAACTTCTAAATGAAGGTGTCTATTTACATTCTGATGTCATTATATAATTGATTCTTTTCATCTTAACTATATTGTCCAGTAGTGTCAGATTAATAATAAGCCACTCTTACCCCCAAAAGGTTCTAAGTTCTTCCTCAGTACCGGTAGCATGTTGAACAACGGAGAGGCCAGTCATCTGGCATTATATTGTCAGTTACTTTAACTCATCTATCCATTTAATTTTGTTAGTAAAGTACAGGATCATTTTATCCCATTAATGCTGCCTGGTATAGGCTTTAGTTGTGTACCTAGTATCACCTTCATGCCTTGGGTGATCCTGTTGGGAGTATATACTTTTGATTTATATTCCGAGTATTTTTTACTCATCCCAGCAACCACCCATCACAAAGACAGTGAGGTAACATTTGTTGTAAACTTTACTTGTTCAGACGGGAACGCTAAGCCGTCCTGATATTTCTAATGTACATCTTTTATCAGTACTAGTCAGAATAGCTAATGATAAGGGATGCTGGTAATTGTGGTTCATTTTAAGCATTCCAAGACTCACATGGATACAAGAGAACTATAATGATCACAGTTTGAAAGGAGAAATTGAGCAATACAGTTTCATGTGCCAGTAGGACTGTGTTTTGCATGATCAGATATGCTTATAACACATTAATAATTTAATTAACATATACAATACTTATTATTTAATAAGTATTAAGTTATTAATACTTATGGTGTGATTCACTTATATTCTTTCAGCATCATTTATTCATAACCACTGTGCTAGATTGTAATTTTATATTGTGATTATATAACATTTTACATATGCCATATGCTGGGTAACATTAGACTATAAATTTCATAAATAAATAAATATACTGTTGTAGTTTAATTTCAGACTAATTTGCATAAATAAATATACTGACAATGAATGTATAGTTGCTTATTTATATTCCAGTAATATAGTAACAGAGAGCCAATTTGGTGTAGTGGTTAAGGCAGGGGTGTAGTGGTCAAGGCCCGTGGGCTGACCTGTCCATCGGGTACTTAGATCTGTCCCATGGGGCCAGCCTAAAAACAGCAAAGGATTGGCCCGCAGTGCCTCTGCCAGTGAAAACAGGCTCCCAATCTCCATTATGCGGCCCTCCCAAGCTCCATTTTCTCTGGCAGCGTGTTGCAGGAGGCTGTCACAGCCGAAAACGGAGATTGGGAGCCCGTTTTCACTGCAGAGCACCCAAGTGATATCAAGCTGGCCATGC
>JANHFL010005779.1:177134-195468 GCA_032468155.1 Oxyrhabdium leporinum | reverse complement strand
TGTCGGGTCAGGATTTTAGAGATGCTTGGGTGGGGCATGGCCAAAAAAAGTTTGGGAACCACTGATCTAGACATTATCAACTTGGGAAATGCTGCTTTAGATGGAATTCACACACTTCCAAAACAGATAATTAATCACATGAACAGAGAAACCATCTATGGCACGGATGTCAAACTTGATCACATCACAGGCTGGGTCATGATGTATCGTGGCATTTTTTGCCTTTGTGGAGCTGAGATGGGCTTGGCCTGCACGTGAAATATTTGGGCCACGGGCCGCCAGTTTGACAGGCCTGATCTATGGCAATTTAGATTGCCAGTGCTTTTTGTGTCTGTCACCCTACCTAATCATTTTTTCAAAGCACCCAGTCTTTCTGATAAAATGAAAAAAGAGAAGCCATTAGGTTCCTTTTATATATTAATGATATTTTAGTCACCAGTTTTATGTAGATATTAATACTGGTAGGGACGCGATGACTCCGCGGTTAAAGACTCTGAGCTTATCATCTGGAAAGCTGACAACCCGGGTTCAAGACCCGACCACCTCACAATAGGGTGAGCTCCCATTACTTGCCCCAGCTACTGCCAACATGGCAGTTCAGAAGCATGCAAATGCAAGTAGATCAATAGGTACCACTTTGGTGGGAAGGTAACCTTTCTGTGCGCCTTGGTGTATAGCCACATGACCACAGAAAGTGTCTTCAGACAATACTGCCTCATGTAAGAAATGGAGATGAACACTAGAGTTGGACACGATTGGACAGGAGAAACCTTTACTTTTACCTTTTAAAAAATACTGAGGATTAAAATACACTATTTTGGAATCCACAATATACTGCCAAAAATAGAGCAATAATACCTTAATATTACATTGGAATCAGTCATTCAAATAGGAGCAAAGCTACTGTATTACTGTATTATAATACCCAAATCTCGTTTCATATTTGAAGCTTTTTCTTAAGTTTGTAATAATACTGAATTCTAAAATGAAGAACATTTCCTCTGCTTACAGTTTGCTATCTTTATTTGTAGTAATATTCCCAACTTTACTTGTACTTTTTCATTGACTTCTGTGAATAGCTGGATTACGCTGCTATCTTTTAATTTTGAGGACAATGGAAAACAAATTAAAGGATATTAAGCTATAAGGAAGTATGAATCTGGCTTGGAAAACTTAATTATTCTGATATGTAATTCTGCTTCTAATGTTTTCTAATAGAATAAATCATAGATATTTTCTCTTTCATAACAATGTATTTGTAGCAGTCACTTTGGAACAAAAATGACTCCAGCTTCTTGTGATCTGAATGACTGATTCTCAGTTCACACCTGAAATAGATGAGCTTTAAAAAGAGGTCTTCCTTTTTTAAGGTGATTTAAGTGATACATTTCTGTTTAGAAAAATCTCAGGAGAGATTGCATCTGAGGAAGGAGTTGTTAATCTATGACCCCCCACCTAAAAACTACTCCCTGGCATCAGTGGAACACTTGAGTGGGTAAATGCACATAAGTATGTGTTGGGAGGGAATAGGATTGCTGTATCCACTTGTAGGTTGGCTTTTGCTTCGTTGAGAAAGGTAGGCACACCTGCCATGCAGCTCTTGGGATGAGAAAGGTTTCCCATCTATGTGTATGTCCTATATGTCTTAACAGAACATAAAAACACTAATGTGGAATAATTGGATCACCCACAAAAGTTTGATAAGCAAACTTGGAAAACTGATCTGAAGTAAAGTCCAGGTTTCCAGCATGCATTCCAAAATGTTGTGATACATGGTACATTTCCATTAATTATTTCTTCATATGTTGTTGGATTTATACGTTATATTCAATTGTTAATATTGTTTTAACAATACAAAGGCATAAACCATGATTGACAAATCACTGCTCCTGTTAGGTTGAGGCAGTTCAGATAGTCTAAATCAGGGGTGTCAAACTGGTGGCCTGCGGGCTGGATTTATCACATGCAGGCCACACCAACCCAGCTCTGCGAAGGGAAAAAAGTTGCGAAATGTCACATAATGACAACATGACACTGAATTTGACACCCGTAGTCTGGACCCATTCCGTACAGGGCTTTAAAGGAAATTACCAATACCTTGAATTGCACCTGGAAGAAACTGGTATGTAGCCTGCAAAATAGCAGTGTGACATGGGCCAGTCTGCAAGCCCCAAGAACTTTGTAGGCTGCTGCATTCTGCGCCAGTTGTAGCTTCCAAAGACTCTTCAAGGGTAGCCCTATGTAGAGCACAGTAGTCCTGCCAGGGTTTAGTTGAAGCTTGTTGTCCCTCATCCAGGCGCCAAAGCTTCCAGGCATTGCAAGAGGATAGCGACAGTGTCAATTGGTCATTAAGGATGGAGATATGTAAGTTGAGTATTATCAGCATATTATCAGCACCCCTTAACCCAGGGTGGTCAAAAACAAGGCCTGTGGACCGGATTCAGCCCGCGATGTGGTCGGATCCAGCCTGCGGGGCCATCCTGGAAAAGGTAGGGCTGGCCTGCATCGCTTCGGCCCAGTCTACCCAGTGCGAAGAGGAAACATCGGACCAGCGTGGCTTCGGTCCAGTCTACCTAATGCAAAGAGGAAACATGCTGGCAGTTTGGAGAGTGGCATCAAGCTGGCCAGGCCCACCCAGTTGGCCGCCCCCCCCCCGAGGCCAACCACAGCCCTGATGTGGCCCTCAATGAAATTGAGTTTGGCACCACCGCCTTAACCCCTGGCAGTGAATAATCTCATCCAGTAGCTTCATGGGGAATGTTAAAAAGGAGTGGAGAGAGTACTGAGCCCTGCAGAATGCCACAAAGGAGCGACCGTGGGCTGAATCTCAGTCCTTATCAAAACATAGCTTTTTATTCATGGTTGATTTACATCTCTGAAAAGGAGTGGCCTGTTAGTTCTGGTAAAACATAAGCATTTGATAAAAATAGAAGGGATGATGTGCCTTCCTGTACGTTTCTAGAATAATTATATTTAATATTTAACTGTCCCTTTTAATGCAAAACATGAGAATCCTGCAGAATATTTTGTAGTTGCTTAATTCTAATTTACTGATAGCTGTGATTTAAATGCAAGCAATGTTATTTTTCAGGCTTTGCCATAATCAAATTATTGTGGTATTTTCATTAGTATGATGCTCAAAATAAAGTTGTCTTATCTCTCTTTAATACATTTAAAGAGCTCTAAATAAGCTTTGACTCACTTACCTGTGATTTCTAAATAGGCAATCCAAGAGTGCAGCAGAAAAGTGGACCCGTTGTTCTAGCAGAGGAAGTAAAGAACCCAGCTATGGAAAAACTGGAGCTTGTAAGAAAATGGAGTTTAAATACATACAAGGTTTGTATTAGTTTTGTTGCAGTAGCTGAGTGATTCAGAGTATTTCACCTGCCATGAATTTTTGCATTTTCCAACTTGAAGGTTGATATGCAGTTAAAATAATAATCTTCCTTTGCTACAGTAATTTAATGGGAAGAAACTTTTTGCAGCAGTGGCATTTAGTGAGGAAAGCGATTTGTTTCCTTTAGTTTATTTTTCTAAGGTTATTTTTAAGTCTGTGTCACTTTCCTTGGATTCAAATGAGACACTGAGATATTACAAAAAACTATGTTATTGAGCAGCCCTAAATAAGCGTGTTGAAGCGAGACATGGGATCATTCTAAGTATTCACCGGACAATTCCTGAATAGCTGAAACTTGTCTGATTGCTCGTACTTGCTTGTGGCTGCCCTTTCGTGGTATCTGGAGGTTGCAGGAGCCTGGAGGGAGGACTTCAACTGAACCCTAATAAGACAGAGTAACTGTGGATAAGTGGAATCTTGGGATCTGGAGATTAATTTAGAAGAATTAGTTCTTTATATTAACTATCCTACTCTTAAGGTATGCATGTACCTAATCAAAATGGGTGAAAAGCATTTTATTTCTTCAGATTTTAGTCTTATTTATCATAATTGTCATCTAAATTCTTAATGGAATGGAAATATTCCTCTCAACCTGGAAATACTCTGTCTGGTTAGTAAGTCTTTCATTTTAGGAAGATATAGTATAAGCTACAAGTGGTGTTTTTAGCAATAGCAATAGCATTTAGACATATACCACTTCACAGTGCTTTACAGTCCTCTCTAAGCATTTTACAGAATCAGCATATTGCCCTCCAACAATCTGGATCCTCATTTTACTGACCTCAGAATGATGGAAAGCTATGTCAGCTTTGAGCCGGTGAAAATCGAATTGCAGGCAGCCAGCAGTCAGCAGAAGTATCCTGCAGTACTGCATTCTAACCACTGTGCCACTACACCTCACCACAATTTTTGTTTTGTTTTTGTGTGTTTGGAGAGGTTATGGTATCTATAGGTAGTCCTCGATTTACGACCATAATTTTGTAGAGGATAAATAAACCTTTGAAAAGTTTAATACTGGGTAGTTGAGAAAGGATCTCTCTGATATCTCCCAGTAAACTACTCAGTTGATTAACCATAATGCCCTCTTATTCCCAAATTGGGAGCAGATTTGAAAACAAAACTCAACAGTTCTTCCCAATGCATGGTCAGTAATAGAGTGATTGAATGGTGCTGTATGTCCTACAGAAGTAGGTGATTCTTTTAGCCAGTGCTTAGAACTACATATTTTGCTGTCAGATACAGTTACCAGCTAGTGGCGTTGAATTTGAAATCAGGTTTAGCTTATAGTTTCCATTTTTAAATGTTCATATTTATGGCCTGCCACATATTATTTTAGGGACTTAGGAATTATATGTGCATTCATTACTAGGTTTTATCAGTAACTTGTTCAGTTTATTTTCAACACAGGTTTTTTTGTTATATCAGATGAACTTACTCTTTAAAATAGTTAAACTTTAGGAAGGTATGTAGAGAATTTTTGAAAAGCAAGTGAAATATTTTTAGAATAATTTTATAATAACTCTGTAACATGAATGATGTTAATTTAAATCAGGGGTATCAAACTCAGTTTCTTTGAGGACCACATCAGGGTTGTGTTTGACCTCGGGGGACGGGGTTGTGTGGCCAGGGTGGGCATGGCCAGCTCGATGTCACTTGTGTTGGGGGTGCCTGTGGCGGCCTGAGCACTCTGCCAGTGAAAACAGGCTCCCAAGCCCCGTTTTCAGATGCGACGGCCTCCTGCAGCCCTCTGCCAATGAAAACAGAACTCGAGAGGACTGCACACTTAGAGGCACCTTGGGCCAGTCCTTCACTGTTTCCCGGATGGCCCCATGGGCTAGATCTAAGCACCCCATGGGCCAGATTTGGCCCCCGGACATTGAGTTTGACACCCCTAATTTAAATAATTCACATAAACTGAATGAGAAACTGAAAAATGTAATTTAAGACCTCTCTCAAATTTTCCAGTGTACTCGTCAAATAATCTCAGAGAAGCTGGGCCGAGGATCTCGAACCGTAGACCTTGATTTAGAAGCTCAAATTGAAACATTGAGGGAGAACAAAAAGAAGTATGAGAATGTCCTGAAACTGGCACAAACTCTATCAACTCAACTCTCCCAGATGGTGCATACTCAAAGACAGCTTGGAGAGGCTTTTGCAGACTTAAGCTTGAAATCATTAGAACTCCATGTAAGATTGCATTTGTATTAATTATCTTCATCCTCTGCTGAAATGCCTACATTTATGTTTAATCCAACTGGTAAAGACATTGGGTCCATTAACTGGTAGCTTAATGGAAATAAATCCAATAATGCCTGCCTTTCACGCTGCGTACCAATATGAATTAATACTGTTAATTTCAGCTAGGATTGGAGATGGTTATTTTGATACATTGACTTCACTGTTTTGTAAACGTTTTCGGTGTTTCATGAATTTTATACCCAGAAAAAAAGCAACCCATTCATGCTCTATTGAAATCAAGAAGCATGTGCTATGCTCCTGGGTGTACTGGGTGAATAAAGAAGATGTTGCAATGAGACAGACATATTGCAGATCAGTAAGCTAACTGGGTTGCTTTCATATTGAGGAAATATCTTGATTACTGTTATAATGCCAGTACAATTTAATACAGAAGAATTAAGTATTCCAAAATTATATATTAACAGGAGGAATTTGGATACAATGCAGATACACAGAAGCTACTTGCTAAAAATGGTGAAACTCTGCTTGGTGCAATTAATTTTTTTATAGCTAGTGTGAACACTTTGGTAAATAAAACTATTGAAGATACCCTACTGACGGTGAAGCAGTATGAAAATGCCAGGTAATGTCTTATATATTAGTATTTTATTTTTTTTATTGAACATTGAGTTTATTTCTTAATTCAACTTAGTGTTGGATCAGAATTTAGACATATTCTAAAGCAGTCCTTTTAAAATCAATAAAATGTTTGTAATTTGTGAACAATACAGGTGTAGCTGATTTTTGAAGTTTTCGTTTTATTCATTTGGATGCTTTAATCACAAAGTGATTGTAGGGACCTTATGCAACAGGATCAAAACATAAATAATAATAATAAAACATTGAACAAGAGTATAGTTTTTGGTGTCTACAAGGTTTAATAACTGATATAAAATTAAGTTTGCTTTTTACTAGATTTATGTTCTCCCCAACAAAAGCTCAAAATAAGATACATAACTTTCAGTTGTTTTTCCTAATAACCATTTAAAACTTAGGTTTCCCCACTTCTAGCCCAGCACCATAACCACTGTTCCATATTAGCTCTCTAATTAAATCTTGCAGTTTGGTGAATATTTGTGCATGTTAATTCTTGTATTCTCAGGATTGAATATGATGCTTACCGTACAGATCTAGAAGAACTGAATCTTGGCCCCCGTGATGCTAATACTTTGCCAAAGATAGAGCAATCACAACAACTATTCCAAATACACAAAGAGAAATATGACAAAATGCGCAACGATGTATCAGTTAAATTGAAATTTCTGGAGGAAAATAAGGTAAGGAACTGTTTTAAATTTCTGTCAGAGATCAGTTAATTTTCACTGTTTAAATATGAATAATTTGGGAAATATAACCTTAGCCTTTGAGTTCATTGGGTCTGTTTCTGCTTCAAATAAATTCAACCTGCTGTGTATAAATATTACTAAGTAATTGATTAATTGATTACCTGCCATCAAGCCATTTTCTATATCTAAAGACTACACAGAATGTTCCATTTCTTTGATATGTTACCAGTCAGTCATGCAATTCTTCAGATATTAATGTGAATTATTTTTGTCGTCCCAATAAATGTGCATGAGCTGCGCACAAATAATGTTAAGAATCCCTGGGAACTATTAACACTATTATTTCAGCCTAATATGTATTTTCAGGATTTATGTTTTATTAAGTGCAAATTTCATCTCCATATTTCCAGGTATCTGTAACTCTTCATAGCAAGCATGAAAGAAATGAAAACAGGTAGTCCTTGAGCTATGACTAGTCAATAAGTGACTACTCCAGGTTATGATGGCACTGAACAAATGGTGGGTTTTTTTACCAGTCCTCACAGTTCCGGCCACCTCAGCATCCCTGCGGTCACGTGATTGTGATCTGCGTGCTTGGCAATCCATTTGTACTTTCAACTAGTTACCAGGCATCACATGATTGCAATTTGTAGTCTTCTTTGTCTACCTCAGAAAGTCAGTAGGGAAGTTGGCAAGGAAGGTCTCATGTAAGTGTCCCCTCCCGCTACCCTCTCCCGGCCCCATTGCCCTAGGTTCCAACACTCATGCACTCCATTCACATCCCAACCCATGCCGCCCCCCGCATGCGCCCTCCCTGACCCAGGTAGTGTTTCTTGAATCTCCCTTGTTCACTCTTTTGAGCCACATGATGTCTCTCATGTGCCCACTCACATCTTTGCACCCCTTCCCCATGTCATCCTCTTTTTTCCCTCCCCAACCCTTTCCCACACCCCCTCATTCTCTTTCCTACTTATCTCTCTGTGGTCTTGGGACTTGCAACCTCCTGCCAGTTTTCCCACTGATTTTGTTGTGGAAAGCCAGCAAGAGGTTGCCTTGCCTCATGATCATAGTATTCAGTCAATGCTGCCCTCCAAGACAGCAGGCAATTGCCATCACTAAACAGTATGAGAATGCTTTATAACCACATTGCTTAGAGATTAAAATCCAGGTCCCAATTACCATCGTCAGTCAAGGATAATCTGTATTCTGAAATGTCGAATTCCCACATTTGGTAGAAATAGTTTTCCAGTGAAGCAAGGATTGCCAGTTTAGAAGTTTTGGTATGTGCTTATAGCTAAATGTAGTCCTGTGAGGTTTGGGCAAAATCCTCAAAGGGTGTGAGAAGACTTTTTAGTGCCAAAGTTTGTTTATTTCTGTACAGACGTCTTCAGTAAATTGATGGCCTCAAGACATGTAGAACTACAATTTACACTGTTACCTAAGATCGCTGATGTGGAACTCATTTCTACATATTTTTCTGATGAATAAAGGAGCAGACAGCAGAAGGGGGGAAATCTATCCTAATTTTCTCTATGATATGCTTGATTTTAATTAGTTTCAGAAGGAGCAATTATTCTTGTAAATTCCTCTTTTGATATCTAAGGTGGATGATTCATATGTTAAAGGAAATTATAGGTTTTATTAGAACCTATAATTGTAACTGAAAGGAAGATCCTATGCTATAGTGGATTATTTTACTGGATCATAAAACCTTTCATTCAAGTAATTTTCTTGTGAATATAATGGAACTTGTAGAATGATCTGCTCTTCCCAATCCCAAAGGAACAATATGTTTTTTGCAATCTCATCATTGTGAATTATAGCTACAGGTACTCTGTACTTGAATAAAAAACATTTCAGATTAATTTTGTTCTACGGTTTTGAATAATCAGTTGCTAGATTTGTGACTTTTTTTTACATTTAATTGTTAAATGAAGCAACCAATTGTTCTTGGTTCTACTTGTGATCCCCCCCCCCCCAATCAATGTTTAAAAACTCAAAAGGTCTATGGAAATAGGGAGAGCCTGTTTTTCTTACCTTATGCTTGCCTCAAGAGATTTTCTTCCTTCAAACAAGCAAAAAAGTCACGTATGTCCTGTTTTGCCTGTAAATCTACAGGAAATGTTATTTATGTGTTAAGCTTTGGTGATGCAGGAAAGGAAGTCTATCTAAATTCACACCTTTCTCAAATGTCTTGCTTTGATTTATAGTAAGTGCTCATTAGCAGCCAATGTGTATATAATACTTTACTACTAGAACCTTGATTGACCTACTGAAGAAATTTTATCAGTATTTTCTTCACAATCAAAAAGGAGCTTGTCAACTATATTGTGTTGGTCATCTCAATGAAACACACAACTAGGGTACTATTAACTGGGTATGGCTAAATGCAGTATATATTTATGGTTTTCCCCCTTTCTGATACTTATTTCTCCCAGTCCTGAATATTGTGCTTAAGGAGGTCATAGTGCCAAACCAGCTGGTTTATACTGCAGACATAAAAAGTGAGGGCAAGGGAATTCATAGGGTTATTTCCATGCCCTGATCTGTACTTCATTTCATTGTTACGTTATCTTATATTAATTATACTATGGGTAAATTTTTGACAACTATTAACATAAATTAATGAAGAATGCTTTAGAATAGTCTACCTGCTAGTGTAGGTAGCCTAGTATATTCATCAATGTAATGATTGACTCGTCTAGAATACTAACCTTAGAAATTTTTTTAAAAATGGCTCAACAATTCAATGCCAAATTTGAGAGTGTTGATTATTCATCTTGGGCTATGTGCGTACCAAATTTCATTTTCCTTGGTTCAAGTTTCTTACACGTGCTTTTGAGAGCACTTTGGGACAAATTATATAAATTATATAACTATTCAGCTTTTAGATATCGACAGGCATCACAAGCAGGAATAAACCACTTAGACAAGCTCGCAACAGATCCAATCCAGCTAAGCCATAACAGCAAACATTTCAATACCCTCTGTGTTTCAAGAATAAGGCCTTCATTCAAAATGTTTTCCATATTTTCTCCTTCCTGCCTATATGACAAAGTACGTGGCCCTCTCTATTGGGCAAGTTAAGCTGTTTCTATTCGTTTCTGCAGCTGTCAGATTTTGCTGTGAAGCTATTCTCTGCTGTCAGAAATATAAAACGTGCATATATTACAATAATTGCTATATTCCTCAAAGGGTTAATGTGACCCAGTAAGTAACTACAAATATTAATGCTTTTATCTTTGAAAGTATCTATAAAAATGTGACAATACTGTCATATAGTCTGTAAAAATAAATTGGGCTTCATACTAAAATATTCCACCTGTTAGCTCACTTCCAGTTCCAGGGTGCACATATTTCTATAATTGCAGTGCCCAATAGCTCTCTTAGTCAGGTGCGTTGCCAGTCCTGTGATTGGGATACCGCTATCAGCTGCAGCATATTGTTTCCTGTGCCTTGTTTGTTCAGGAATGCCTCGGGTGATTGCTGTCAAGAGAATGCTGAATGATCAGGGATAAAACTAAGTTGGGCCCCGCAAGCCTTTCTAATCAAGCAGTTGAATTATGAATCCAAAACTAGCTACGTAAATATGTTTTGTTGCGTAATGTTATGGAGTATATATATGTATTTTTTGAAAATAGGTTGAATCCATGGTTTTAACATGGATAGGAACTCCTTGATTCAGTGGAAAAGAGCAAAATCAGTAAAATGTTGCTTCTGATTCTTCATCTGGTTGGAATGGAATCTAATACTTTCTGCAAGCGAATTATTCACTTTGGTATCACTTTGCTACCTGTAACAGTTTCTGAATTATGATTAGAAAATTGGGCCTTGAGGGGGCAGAAGTTCTTTCAGAAATCCCAGTAGATTTGCAAAAGCTGTAACTCCACATAATGCTGTACATACTGCTGATTCCATGAACTTGCATATTGTATGTCTAAATAAGGATAGATAAGATACTTGTCCATATAATGGGAACGCACTTAACAATTGCATGTATTAACCTTTTAAGATAGTTACCATTTGGAAAAGTGTTGATGCATTAGATACAGCATTGTCCTGAATGTCCAGAATCTACTTCTCAATTTAGTTTTATAATTATACATTTCTTGTAGTTTTAAATAAGAAAGGGTAATGGATAAAATAAGAATCTTGCTTATGAACAAGATGAAAATAGAAGTCTTCAGTAGAAGAAAACAGTTTTCCATTGTGAAATGAGGTTATAAAAGATTAAATTATGCTGTAAAAATTCCAATTTGAATTTTAGAAGAAAAGGGATTGCATATAAAAAAGAACCAATCTGAAGAAAAAAAAGAATTAAAAATATTTCCACTAAATGGTACCTTATAATAAAGAAAAATATATATAGTAATATTCAAGTTTATGTTCTCATGCATTGGTATGTATGTACACACACACACACATATGTATGTATATGTGTGTGTGGTGTGTATATAAAATATACTGTTTCCCCAAAAATACAACCTACTCAGAAAGTAAGTCCTAGCTTGATTTTTATACAAACAGTTGAACTGATTCAATTTTTTGCTGTGCTATTATTTTATGTCCTGTTTGTCTAGATTGTTAATAGCACCATTCATCTTTCATCACCAGTTAGCCAACATTATGGAGGCACCAGTTGTTTAACTGCCTGGAATGTAACTATAAAGTCACTACAAGCTTTTCAGTTGCAGGGGTTTTTTCCTGATGTTTTGTAGTTATGTAGAAGCATTGACAGAACTATTATGGGATGTGTCTTAATTGCATAATATGTTATAACTGCATACATATGTCTAATTCATAAAACTGGATTTTAAAATCCTGTTCAGTCAGTAAAACATAGTGGTGTCTAGGTTTGCTGTCTGATTATTGTAATTGCAAATTACTTTTAAGTATGGCCATCCCACGTATTTCACACACAAATCTACTTTCCCAGTTTGTAGATATAAGCATGTAACAGACACAGACTAGCAAAAATTGTAGAAGTGGGTAGTTATGGAGTATAAACATTTTTATTTATTTGATTTATGAACACTTCAAGACCTTTTTCCACATTTAGTGTGATGTGTTGCAACATTTCTGTAATACCTCTGGTTTATATAGTTGGAAAGTATGCTTACTAAAATCTTGTAATCTAAACTATTGAAAGCTTTTGGATGGGTAGTTATATTGTAACATTTTAATTTGATCACGAAATTGGCTGGGGATGATAGGTGATAGACCAGTCTCCAGCTCATCCTTCAGAATAGGGAACACTGAAACATTCCAGTAGAATGTCCTGAAAAACTATTTTTTTCTTTCAATCTCAGCTCAAATTACTGTTTTTAAGGTTTCAAACAAAGACTGTAAAGTACTCAAGACTTCAGGGCTGTGTTGAGAGTGGGTTTAAAAAAAGTTCAACTGAAGAATTGAAAGGATTTTCTATGGGGTTTGATCTTAAGACTTGAAAATGGAGATTGGAGACAGTAAAAATGTTACTCAGGTGAGGAAGTTGGCAGTGTATCTGGGTTGAACCAGATTGGCCTGACATGAAGATTTCCCTTGAGTTATGCTAGCAGGGTGGAGAATTGCAATCAAGCATTTTCAGGTAATTCTTTTCAGTCTGATTTATTAGAGGATGCAGATACTCTTCCTTAATCAAGAGAAATATAATGAGAAATATAACAATAACAATTACTGCCTCTTGTTCTTCAGGCTTACATAAACTTCCTCTTTTTAAAATATCTTATTTTCAATAAGACAAAAAAGATTTTTTGATCCAAGATGCTTAGGTAATGATAATTTGAAAAATTCCAAAATATGCATCGATGGAGGATCAGCATAAATTACATCTAATCCAGGATCTGCCTCTAAATAGGACAGATGTGAGGTTTGGAAGCCATATTTTACAAGGAAGCTTCCAAACTGCCACATATAGTGCCTGGGAAATTGGGAGGGGGGATTTCATAGTGGAGTAGATTAGTAGATATAACAACATCCTTTCTTACTGAGTCAAGGACATGTTAAACTGCACCTGCATGGGAATGTCTCTAAATGGGATGAAGAATTGATTGGACAATGTGATGGACAGATGGGGTGCAGGGGGATGGATTTGTATTCTCTTTTGGGATGGGAAAACCCAGAACTCTCAGATTCGGGTTTTTTCAGATGTGCCAATATGACTTCTTCAATAAAGTTTCTTACTTGGATGGACTTTGTTTCTGTCTAATGAATGGTGATGGGGGAGTTTCATTGGAACACTGACATTAACCCAAATCTCTAATCAAGAAGCAGCTCCCTGATATTCAGGGGCTGTCCAGGGCCCCAATCACCGACCTGCCTACCGGGCGGCGTGAAGACTCAGGGAAGATGGAGGAAAAGACAGAGATCGGGGAAGGAGTAGCTGGCATCAGAGCTACGTCCCTCAGTGATATCTTTAAACCCCCTTCGGAAGAGATGGCCTGAGCGATTGAGGCAGCCAAAGCAGAAAGGAGACAGGGAGCTCAGCCTAAAGAGTGAGCATCCTGACAACAGGTCCAACCTGAGCTGACCCTAAATGATGTGGCCGAAGTGAGCAGCATGAATGCCATCCTGGAGCCAGCCCAGTGAGCCTCGGGATCATAATGGAGAGAAACGAGGCTGTTGGGACCTGACACCTGGGATTGGAGCCTGCTGCCTCCATCATGAAGCCATTCATTTACAGGTCTCCCAGAGAGGTTTGAATGGCTCGAGGTGGGCAGTTACACCCCACAAACCCAAGTCAATCAACTGAAAAGGGTCCTGGCTCAGCCCACATTTACTTTCCCTGATGTGGGGTCAACGAATGGCTACAGTGCAACAACGGTGTCATTCTACTTGGCCAGAGATGATAGAAGAACCGTCCCGATGCAATCAGCCCAACCTGCTGGAGATGGGGAGCGACCGCACCTGGCAACCAGAGCTTTGCCACGGCTAAGCACCCCCCCTTCGCCAGCCAGTCTACATGCTGCCGCCAGCAGAATGTATCCCCCATGGCTGAGCCTTCTACCCCGGTGAGGAGTGGATCCAGTGCCAGTGGATGCCAGCCCCGGTTGCACCTCTAGCTCAGGTTCCGCCACCAGCTCAGTTCCAACAGCCAGCGGAGATCCAGCCACCACCACCCCATTCCAGCAGCCAGCAGCAGCCTAGCAGCCTGTTCCAGTCCCAGTCCCGCCACAGGTTCCTGCCCAGCCACCGGTTGTCCCAGTTGTGCCTCCAGCCATGCAGCAGGCCCTTCCAGCCACAGGTCGCCCATCGAGGTTCAGAGCGACTTTGGATGGGACCCCTGGGAAGTTGGCATACTACCTTAACCGAGTCTGGGCATACATCGACTGGTATGGACATATGTATCAGTCTGAGCATGACCTATTTCGGCCATTGCAGACGGGATGAATGAAGAGGAAGCTGCCGATTGGATTGCCCAGCTGCATGATGAAGGGGCTATCGAACTGGATGACACTGATGAATTTGTCCAACTGTTCTGGGCCAGATTTGAAGACACAGATTGCAAAAACGAGAACGAAGCCCAAACTAAGACCATGAAGCAGGAAAACTGTACCATAAAAGAATTTGTCTGGGACTTCTGAAGAGTGGCAGGTGCCCTCAGACACTTGCCTGAGCCCATTCTCGTCCATTACTTCAAGGAATCCATCAACCAAGAGGTCAGAAAAGCATGTGGCATCCGGGAGGTGCCTGATCAGTTGCAGGACTGGTATACTATGTCCATAGCGATGGACCAGGAGATCAATCCACATCGCAAGCCCCAGACAGAGAGACAGCCACGGCGACCTTGGGACAGCAATCCCCAGCCCAGCCGCCTGAACTACCTCCTGCCCAGCAAGCCAGCAACTTCAAGTGCTACTGATGCGGTCAATTGGGCCACTGAGCTTCTGAATGTCTGACCCCTGCACCGGTCCCTCAACCATAGCCAGCCGCAGCAACCAGGGGGAGACAGACCCAAAGAAAGCTGCCAGATACCAGCAGATTTGTACGGCAAGCCATAGAGGTTCCCCCTCCCCCAGAAGAGGGTGAGGAACCTCCGGCCAAAGGAGCTCCCCTAGAAACAGTGGAGAAGACAACCCGATGGTGAGTGGAATCATTCACCCTTTTGCAGTAAAAATCAAGCTAGTGGTACCAGAGATTGAAGCGCAAGGAGAAGTAGAAGCAGTGATGGACACTGGCTGTACCAGATACCTAATTGGGTTCCCTATTGTCGAACAACTGGGAATAAGGACTAAGCTCCTGGCTCGCCCCATTCGGTTTGAGCAAGTAGATGGAACATTAATAGGCAAAGCCCCTGCTACCCAAGTCACCAACCTTGTTAAATTGGAATTGGGGTGGCACTAAGAGCTCATAAGGCTTGTGGTAGCCCCTGAGATGACTGAATCACTCATACTGGGACTTGCCTGGCTGGACAAATGGGGCCCTACAATCAAATGGGAAGATGGCTACAGAAAAATCATAATAAGCATTGGGCCTTTGCCACCAATTCCTCCAGTTTGCACCCTGCTGCCAGCTAGCCCCAGTCCACCTGAAGCGGCAGCCGCTGGTGGTGAAGTACTGCCTGGCTGTCCCGCGGTTCCAAAAGAATATTGAGACCTGTCCGAGGTTTTTAGTGAGGAAGAATGCAACATCCTCCCACCCCATCGACTCACAGATTGTGCAATCGAAATCGAGCCAGGGGTGAAGTTACCAAAGCCAAAGATGTACTCTATGACACCAGCAGAAATGACTGAATTAAGAAAGTACATTGACAGCAACCTCGCCAGGGGATTCATTGAGCCGTGAAATCAAGGGTAGCCGCCCCAGTATTATTTAAGGAAAAAAAAGATGGGATGAGACTTTGCGTTGATTTTCACGGGATCAACGATGTGTGTGTGTGCAAAACACCTATTCACTCCCCCTCATGAAGGACCTGTTGAATCACCTATCAAAGGGAAAAGTATTCACCAAACTAGACTTAAGAGAAGTGTATTACAGAGTACGCATTCGGGAGGGGGACGGATGGAAAACCGCTTTCAACTGCCCACTGGGGAGCTTCCAATTCCGAGTCATGCCATTTGGACTCCAGGGAGCCTCTGCAGTTTTTATGCAACTAATTAACCAAGTGCTACATGAGCACCTATATAAGGGAGTTCTAGTTTACCTAGATGACATTCTTATATTCAGCAGGACGCTAGAAGAACATGTTAAACTAGTACGACAGGTGCTGAAAAAATTACTAGCAAAACTTTATGCGAAGCTGTCAAAATGTGACTTCCATAAGACCTCCCTAGACTACCTGGGCTTCCGAGTGAAGGAATCGAAATGGATCCAGGAAAAGTGAAAGCCATGCTGGACTGGCAACCCCCTCCCACTCGCAAACAGCTTCAAAGCTTTTGGGGGGTTTGCTAATTTCTGCCGCCAATTCATTCCAGCTTTTGCAGAGGTAGCCCTCCCCTTAACAGAGTTGTTGAAAGCTGGGCCCTTCCCTACAAAGCCACGAGCGACCCAGTCGTTGGCTTGGACACTGGAATGCCAGAAAGTGTTTGAAAGTTTTAAGCGCCTTTTTGCTGACAAGCCCATCCTCCAACATCCAGACCCAGGCAGGCCTTTGTCGTGCAGGCAGATGCCAGTGATGTAGCCCTGGCAGTGGTGCTCCTCCAAAGGAACTCTCAAGATAAACTGCTACCCTGTGCGTATGTGTCCAAGAAACTAACAGAGACAGAACAAAGGTGGGCAGTGTGGGAAAAAGAATCATTTGCGGTCCAGTGGGCTCTTTTGATGTGGAGACACTTCTTACGGGGGGCTAAGGAGCCATTCGAGGTCTGGACTTATCATAAAAACCTTGAAGCCCTGAAAACGCCCTGGAAATTTTCCCCTAAGCAAGTTCGCTGGGCTCAGTATTTTAAACACTTCAATTTCCAACTTAAATACATTCCAGGGGAAAAGAATTTGTTAGCTGACGTGCTTCAAGAAAGCCCCAGTATGACAGCCGTCAAGAAGAGGTCATCAATGCTATGATTTCTGACACTCAGCCAGCAGCCCAAATCACGCCAAGGGGCCAAGCAAAGAGTAGAGCCAAGCCCCCAGAAGAGAAGCTGACTGCGGATTTAAAAGCAGCGCTGTCAACTGACACATGGTTCACAGAGAACCAAGAGACCTTAACCTTGAGGGAAGGACTGGCATGGAAAGGATCCAAACTCTACATACCCAAAAATTTAAGGCTGTTGGTACTGTGAAAGAGTCATGATTCGAGGCCCAGTGGCCACTTTAGATTCCTAAAAACCCTCCACTTAGCCAGGAGACAATTTTGGTGTCCAAAAATGAAAGCTGATATAGAAGACTATGTCAAAAGCTGCTCCATTTGTGCTACTATGAAGATGAGACCAGGGAAACCTCCTGGGCTCGTCCAGCAAGTGGCAGAACCTAGCAAGCCCTGGGAAGAGATTGCAATGGATTTTATAGTTGGATTCCCAGAAAGTGGGGGGAACACGGTAATTTGGACTGTAATCAATTTGTTTTCTAAGCAAGCTCATTTCACCGCTTCCTCTGGATTACCCTCTGCCAAGAAACTAGCTAAGTTATTTGTGAAGCAGATATATTGACTTCATGGAGTGCCGCGGCGGATAATATCTGACAGAGGGGTCCAATTTACTGCCAAATTCTGGAGGGAGTGCCTGAGGTCCATTGGGTCATCCCAGGGACTTAGCTCAGCTTTTCATCTGAGTATGAATGGAGCCGCGGAACGAACAAACTCCATAGTGGAACAATACATCAGATGCTATGTAAATTACCAACAAGAGAACTGGGTGGACTTGTTACTGTTTGCAGAGGTGGCTTATAACAATGCAGTGCATAGTAGCACTGGATTAACTCCTTTCCAGTTTACTAGTGGCATGGAATTCATTCCTATGCCTGAACTGCGCATAGAAACCCCCCCCCCCCACACTTCCATGTCTTAAACTGAATGGATGGATTCTTTGAAGAGGGGTTGGGAAAACACAAAGAAAGCCTTAACTGAAGCCGCTAGGGAATATAAAAAGCAAGCTGATAAGCATAGGTCTCTTCAGCCTCCTTTCCATGTAGGAGATAGAGTTTACTTGTCAACCAAATACCTTAGGCTACAATTGCCTAGTAAAAAAATAGGACCTAAATTTTTAGGACCTTTCCCTATGGTGAAAGTGATAAATCCAGTAACCATACAACTCAGCCTTCCTAGAATGTTGGAGAAAATACACCCTGTATTTCATAGCAGTTTATTGAAACCAGCTGTCATGTCTAATTTAAGACCCCAAACGATTGCTTCCCCTAAACCAGTTGTAGTACAGGGAGAAACCCATTATGAAGTGAAAAAATTTTTGGACTCTAGATTACATAGAGGTAGATTACAATATTTAATTCATTGGAAGGGGTACCCTTTGTCTGAAGCTACTTG
>JANHFL010005779.1:166133-177034 GCA_032468155.1 Oxyrhabdium leporinum | reverse complement strand
AAACCGCCACATTTAGTGCCTGGGAAATTGGGAGGGGGGATTTCATAGTGGAGTAGATTAGTAGAAATAACATTCTTTCTTACCAAGTCAAGGACATGTTAAACTGCAGCTGGATGGAGATGTCTCTAAATGGGATGAAGAATTGATGGACCATGTGATGGACAGATGAGGTGAAGGGGGATGGATTTGTATTCTCTTTTGGGATGAGAAAACCCAGAACTCTCAGATTCAGTTTTTCCAGATGTGCCAATATTACTTCTTGGATGGACTTTGTTTCTCTCTAATGAGTTTCGTTGGAATGCTGACAACAGATCTAATACTACACGTGTAGGACAGCAGTATCATGTCTTTACTGGTTAATCTTTTTATAATATGTGCTCAGAAATGACAGTGTGACATTGGTTAAGCCTGAATATAGGCTCATAATTTGATTATGGATGAGAAAGCTGCCCTGCCATGTATTACTGAAACCTGGCTGGGCCCAAGTGGAGCAGTGCCCAGCTGGGTTTCAGATGTGAGATTAGCCAAGACCGCACAATAGGGGTGGTAATGTGGCAGTAGTCATCTGAAATACCTGGGAGGCACCCAGAAACACTGTCCCACAGATACAAATTGCTGGGTAAAATAGCAAAGGTAAAGGAGTCCCTCTGGATTGTATTCCATTAGTCGATGCTCATCTCCATTTCTAAGCCATTAAACCTATCTAAAGATGTTTCTGCAGTCATGTGGCATCACGCCACAATGCAGAGCATGTGGTGAAACATGGAGCCCTGTTGCCTTCTTGCTGAACTGGTACCTATTTATCTATTTGCATTTACATGCTTTCGAACTGCGAAGTTGGTAGGAGCTGAGGCAAATGACAGGAACTCACTCCATCATGCAGGGATAGGGGTCAAACTGCCAGAGTATAGACCGGGTGTTGGCAACCCATGGCTCTGGAGCTGCATGTGGCTCTTTGGGCCCTCTGCTGCAATTCCTTGTCCTATCACTGGCTGGCCCCGCCCCTCACCCTCGACTCCCTCGACTGGCCTGAGAAAGTAAGGGTGACCGCAGGGGATGGAGAAGCAGCCGGGGCTGATTCTCTGGCGCCTCACTCTTGCTGTAGCTTTCTCCAGCCCTTGTTGGTTTTGGGCATGCCTTGGTCACTTGGGGAGATGTGCAACTTGCTCTCCACCCCGAGACACTGGCCCAACTCATCTGCGACTGCCACCAGCCTCGCTAACACGAGGGCTGACGGGGTGGGAATGGGATCCAGGAGGATGGGACGATGGAAGTGGGAATGGGCTCTCAACACCCAGCCGTGGCTTTAAGAGGTTCAGGGCAGTGGGAAAAGGGAGCTGGCTCCGCCGAACCTCGCATGCCCACCCTGGGGGTCAGGCTCAGAGAAAGCCGGAGCACCCTCACCAAAGACGCTCACCCATCAGCCATCAGCTGTATGTGTGTATCTCTTTTGCATGTTCTCTGTCTATGTGTGTCTTGCTCTCTCGGAAAGCCACGTCTGGGCCAAACCAGCAAGCTCTATTCTTTTTTGGAAATCCGGGCTGGCTGAGGAACAATCGCCAGCCACTGTGGACGCTTCCCTTCCCCTCCCCTCCTTCCCCTCTCGTGACCCCCTGACCGGCTATGGTGGGGCTGGGAGCGTGCGCATGCGCAGGGAGACTCTCCTTAAGTGAGCAGCCACCCACCCTGCACGCCCCTTTGCTGTGCTTTGGCACTCACTTGAGCGTCTCCCCACACGTGCGCATCCTCCTGGCCCTGCCACAGCCTCCGGTCACAAAAGGAGAAAAAGGGGGAGGAGGAGGAGGAGGGTCGCCCGAAGGGAAGCCTCTGCCGCAGCTGGCGATCGTTCCTCAGCCAGCCTGGATTTCCAAAAAAACAAGAAATAGGAGAGCTTGCTGGCTTGGCCCAGATGCGGCTTTCCGAGAAAGAGAGAGAATGACACACACACACACACAGATGGGGGGGAAGAGAGAGAGAGAGAGAGAGACACACACACACAGAGTAATACACAGAGAGAGGGGAAGATAGGAAGAGGGTGGGTGAGAGAGATACAGAGACAGATACAGAGGGGGAGAGATACAGAGAGAAGGGGGAGAAGAGAAGATAGGGAGAGGGGCAGAGAGATACAGAGAGATAGAGGGGGGAGAGGGGGAGATATACAGAGGGGGAGATAGGGAGAGGGGCAGAGAGGGAGAGACAGAGAGAGAGAGAGATACAGAGGAGGGATGGGAGAGAGGAGAGAGATACAGAGAGAGGGAAAAGGGGGAAGATAGGAAGAGAGAGACAGAGAGAGATACAGGGGGGGAGAGAGAGATACAGAGGGGGAGAAGGAGAGAGGCAGAGAGATACGGGGGGGAGATAGAAGGGTTTTGTGGCTGAGTAGGCATGGCTAGGTGGTCATGTGACTGGATGGGAGTGAGTGACATCGAGTTGGCCACGTCCACGCAGGTTTTGGGGCTCCCAGTGTTTTTTTCTGTGAGAAACGGGTCCAAATGGCTCTATGAGTGTTTAAGGTTGCAGACCCCTAGTATAGACCTTCTCCAGCATCTTTTAAGCCACTGAGACTGCTAGATACAACATCCTATTTGTTAAGTTGAGCTCCAGGGATTAGTAGGATTGTTGCTATTGTATGTACCCTCTTGCTGCATACTTTCCCTGCCTGAGCTCTTTGATTGTGTGGCTGGGTTGGCAGTGGAGTTTCCTAGGCTTATGTCTTGTCTTGTTACTTGAGGGGCCATCTCTCCCCAATTATTTCTACCCATCCAATACAATCAGGCAAGGTAAGCATGCTTGGGGTCCTATTGGCCAAAGAACGTGAGTTGGCAGGGCCTAGATGTGCCTTTTCTGCTGTAGCACCCACCTTATGGAACATCTTCCTTCTGGAGATGGCCCTGATCATGCAAATATTTTATAAGGCCCCGAAGACCTGGTTCTGGAACCCAGTTCTTGGTTATGCTAGTTATTTGGGCTGATCTTGGTCAACTGCTTTCTATTTAACTTTTGAAATGTATATAATTATTTGCATTTTATTTTAACTTTTCTCTGTACCCGGAGTCACTTGTTAAAATAAGCAGCCATATGAATTGGATAAATAAATACATAATTTATTTTTAGTAAATGGGGCCTGAATTTTAAGGGAGTTTTGATGGTAATGTGTTAGTTCCCATTGATGATATTGCAGTGCACTTTTTAGACCTGAGGAAAGAGGTTTTGGAAAACATTCAGTGTTTAGTACATACGCAAAATATTAAAAGTTGAGTACATTTCTTCTGCATCAAAAAACAAGCAGGCAGACAGTTCCAAAGAAACTCTTTTCAGAAACTATCAAGATCAAGGATTATGTACCCTAACCAAGTTAAAGATAATTAGGATAGTAAAGTAAATATATTCATTTTATAAAGATTTTTGTAACCTATCATCATTTTTGTCCTTTCAGTAAATCTGGTGAATAAGACGTAGGAGAATCTAGCTTGTTTATTACTCAACATTACAACATATAGTAGGTAAAAAGCTACACCATCAAAAAAATAACCCACGTAATGACTTCAGATAATATATGATCCTATCCGATGACTAGCCAAGAGCCTAACTAGCAAGCTTCATGACCAAATAGGGTTTTATATCTAGATTTCCTTAGTGCTACCCAAATATTCAAATTACAGGTAGTCCTCAACTTACAACCACAACTGAGCCCAACATTGCCGTGATTAAACTAAATGTTTGTTAAGTGAGTTTTGCCCCATTTTACGACTTTTCTTGCCATAGTTCTTAAGTGAATCACTGAAATTGTTAAGTTAGTCACACAGTTGTTAAGTGAATCTGGCTTCCCCATTGACTTCGCTTGTCAGAAGGTCACAGAAGAAGATCATATGACTCCAGGACACTGCAACTGTCATAAATATGAGTCGGTTCCCAAGCATCTGAATTTTGATGATCTAACCATAGGGAGGCTGCAATGGTCATAAGTGTAAAAAACGGCCATAAGTCACTTTTTTCAATCCTGTTGTAACTTTGAACAGTCACTAAATGAACTGTTATAAGTTGAAGACTACCTGTGCATATTATAGTGGCTCTCACTATTATAGACACTACTTTGTGTATAGATTATAGATCTATGTTTCCACTATACATATTTTTGTCTTTATTTTCTTTGGCTGAATCAAAACTTTATTGAATGATAATAGCGATGTGTTGAAGTAATCGGTACAATTTTATTATTTACAAATTATCCTTACATATCTCTATCCAACTGATAAGCTTACACCAATATTTTCTTGAATTGGTTGATGGTTGTTAACAATTAAATGCAATAATAAAATACAGTAATGTCCTTATCTGAAAATAAACAGATGCAACTGATGAAAACAGACACCTGATCAGCGTATCTGTTGGATAAAATAATCAAACAATCTATTTGATGAACAACCCTAACTCTTGGCGCAACGAGCAAACAAAACAATGGGCGTATTTGTGTGTGGTGATAAGATGTAACATGGATGACTACAAATGAGCGAGATTGCACACATAGCCCTCCGTATTAGCTATGATTGATGTCATTCATAGTTCATTCAGTGCACCCACTCACAGGAAGAGCCTGTGGCAGGGTTCTGCTCATCTGTCACTAAGCCAAATTATGCTTAGCAGGTCATGTGAGTACAGTCAGTTAAATGCAGCTATGCAGGTATGGTTATATTTATTATACACAGCCTCTTCGTTTAATTTGGCTGTCAGTATTAATGGTAGTTGATATTTGCTTCTGTTGCTGAAACTGATTTTTTTTTTAATTGATCGTTTCACTGTAGAGACAATTTGTAAGATATATATTATGTATATACACACATTATTTCTCAGCTTTCAGCTTTCAATATTCTGTACATATATGTTCATTTTCAATTTGATCTTTCTCCACAGGTGAAGGTGCTGCACAATCAGCTTGTTCTGTTCCACAATGCCATTGCAGCCTATTTTTCAGGAAATCAGAAACAGCTTGAACAGACCCTTAAACTATTCCATATCAAATTGAAAATACCTGGAGTGGATGCTCCTTCTTGGCTCGAAGATCAGTAATCGAACCACGTGCAGAGATCCATTGTTCAGCCCAGGATCTTCTCTGTCCTGTGAGAATCAAGAAGCTTTTCTATAAGAAGGACTGTTTGTAGTGATACTTGCACAAGCAGCTTTAATTCCTCCCCCCCCCCCTCCAATAATGAATACGATAATAATTTGGCAGGGTGGATGGATGTAACCAAATTAACTTGTCATTTCAGAATCACAATGTTTTGTATTTAAGGGTGAGTGGTGTTCTGCAGTAGGGAAGTATAGATTTGCACTGACATGAATACTTGTGATCTTTGGTAACTATGGCAAGTAGGTGAGAAATTTTCCAAAGGAGATGGTCATGATTTATACCTGATATCTGATATTTTATATAAATGCATTAAACCTCTACAGATTCTTTTTCATGTAATGGTGTTCAAAAAGTATTTTTTTAAAAAACATTTAAACAACTTCATTCACTAAGTCAGTGACTCACTGACAGTGTGGAATTGAAAAAAATGCCATTTTTTACACCTAGATCTTTCTATTGTATGCTTTAAAAACAATAGAGGTTGAGTTTCCATTTTGAGCTGAATCCATTTTTTATCATTATAAATGAACCACTTAAGAAAGGAGTCTTAAGTTGTACTACTTCAATGTTTAACTTTCTATGAAATCATACCTTACTTGTCTTAAATTCAAAAGTGCCTTTTGAAACACTCTTTCTACTCTTCTATACAAAATATAGCATCTTCACAAAACCCTTATTAGATTTATGATTTTTTTTTAAAGAAACTAAGGCCAGTCTAGTTTGTGTTCTTCTGTTTGACTCGCAGACCGTGTCATCTGACAGGGACAGAGTCTGTTTTTTAATCAGTAGCTGTTACAAGTACGAGTTTGTTACTTTATCATAGCCGTTCAAAATTTATTGTTTTGGAGCATCATTGTTTGCACACTTTCTACTGCTTTTTCTGTTTATATAAATGAAGTCCTTAAAATAACTTATCTCAGCTAAGTGAATTGTATAATTATGTATTATATGTTGAAACAAATTAAGTTGCTTCTTTAAATGGTTTTGTTTCAATCTTAAAGTAAAATGTTTATCGATTATACCTTAAATCATTCCTCATTGCATTCTTGTCCATTATGTTTTTGTTGCCAGGTTCTGTCTTGAAGTAAAGTTGGTTGCTGTTTCCCAGAGTGTGGTTCATTATTAGCACTTGTTCACACTAAGAGAAATTAGCACAATACACATATACCTAGAAGTAACGTCCATCTAGGGCAGGGGTGTCAAACTTGTGGGCCGGATGCGTCACGCCCACTCCCATTTTAGCGAAGCGGAAAAAGTTGTGATATGTCACGTGACGAGTTTGACACCCCTGATCTAGGGTCTTGCCTAAAATAAATGACAATGCTTTGTAGTTTGTTTCTTGTAACTAGAGATTAAATGCTTTAATTTTTATTAACCCCGCAGAACAAGGTATCTTGTATTGTTTCTGTGATCCCACTAACTATAATAAAAGAAGCAAACCTCACCTCACTTATTCTCCAAGTATGATGATATAAGGCATACTTGAACATTTCTATCGATGATTTCATCTCTATTCTGGTGCAGGCTTCCTGATTTCTAACAGAGGTATTTAGTTGACCACATTTTTTAGTTAAGGGGAAACTTGTGACTATCAAAGAGTGACAATCGATGAGATCCAGCTTGGTGTAAACACAAAATATGTCATTCAAAGGTAATTGAGGCCTTTGGTTTTTATTTTTATTTTTTTTAAGGCAAACTAGTGAAAGCTTGTAACTTCATTATAGTAGCTACATGTCTTAGAAAGCTAGAATCAGGAAGGATGTCTTTAATTTTGTTAGTAGCATTTGATTATATTATCTCACTTTTTAAAAAATAATCATTTTGTCCTAAAGAATTGCACAAATGACTCAATTAATAAATGTAACATAAATAACCTCATAATTCATTGTTGCAAATGATCATCGTCCTGGAAGAAGACAAACAAACCATTTCTATATTTTCATGAAAATAATTATGTGGACCTTTCTAAGTAGCTATCAGGAGCCAAGCTACCAGTAATTCAAAGAAAGCTATATTTTTATGAAATTCTGTGCTAGTTTGTATTGTCGTCTAGACTCAGTTGTACCAAATTTAATGCAGTTTTTTTAATTCCTGGAAAAACTGGTCAGATTTGTAAGGATCCGATTGGTCCAGATTGTTAAGGAAACCTTTGGAGGTAGATAGATTTTCAAGTCATGAGACATGCTGTATGCATTGTTGCATTTGATTAATATATCAAATATCGGTAATCACATTGCATAGTCTTGAATCTTTGATTTATATTCAAAGCAATTTAGGTCCTAGCTTTCAATTCTTGTATCACAGAAATAAAAAGTTTGAGCCAAAATAATTATTTAGCAACTCCTAGCATTAAAATATATACTTTAGTGCTATTGCTTATATGAAACATAATGGATATGTAGGAAATAAGCATTTTTACATGATGTTTTGGAATAAGTTATTAACTTACTGCTGCTATTATGTAGATAAGCAGAGGCTGAACCTCTGACAGTATACTTTCAAAAACAACCGACAAGTTTAAGGATTGGCTGAACTAAATTCCACATTATACACAAAATGAATTAAAACCTTCAATTGCCTGTAGACCATACATGGCAGTAATGTTTTTGTTTTGTTACAATTGATGTTAATGTTAGTTTGTTATTAGTTCAAAGAAAATACGCCTTTATGTATATTGGAAGATTTTTAGAGCTGGTTGTTTGGATACTAAGATGTTTCAAATGGACAAATATGACTCTAGCTAAACATGTATCTTCCACATTCTTAAATACAATAAAACCTCCAAGCAATAAATGTTAAAAGGTTACTATGGATTTTTGTCTTTGTTTTTCTGAATTACACCTATGGCAATGTGAATATTTATACTGATAGTAAATATTTTTATTTGCTTCTGATAATAGATTTGCAGTATTAAAAGAGGAACTGATTTCTTAATTACTGAAATTCAGATTTTTTAAATTATGTCAGTTTCATATGTCTCTGAATGCAAATGTTTGGTATTTCAACACCTATTCATGTAACAGTAACAATTTTCATTATAAAGAATTATAGGAAGTCACTGAGGACAAATTATTTCATCCTCCGTACATGTGAAATAATAATGTATTGCCTCATTATAACTAAAACAGAATCCCAATGACATCTTCTGGCTTCTGCAATCCCGCGTGGCCTGTCCATGGCCATCACTATCTTGTGGAGATTATTTTATAACAATAACTTTTGTCTACATTTTGTCAGCTAAAAAAAAAATATAATTGTTATTTTAATTAGCCTCAGTGGAACTCACTGTAATATCAAAACCTTGAACCCAGAATAAACAACAGGGTGACTGGTAACTTTGGTGTAAACTCTTGACTGCCTCCTCTGCAGCTTCTTACCCATTTGACTTTTTATAAAGATTCTTTTTAATTAAAAAAAGGATTATTGCAAAACAAAACACGACCCCTATACCATAATATGTTCATAAATTCCTTTGAGCCACGAAACAACATAGGTGAGGTAGCGTTTAACGACAGTTTAATGAAGTTACAGGGAAAATTATAAATTAAAGGAAAAATAGGAAGTGAATCAGCACAGTAACAAACACAGTTGAACTGGATAAATTAATGGATAATGGATTTATCAAATGCTTTTGATCTTTTGATCACTGTTAACTTTAAATTTGAACAGAATGGCTCCATACTGTACTTAGTTTCAGGGGGTCAAGAGTGGGAGGAGAGTAATTGTGGATCCAGCAAGAGGATTCTTCTTCTTATCCAGGGAAAAAAATTAAAAAATAATCTCTATATCCTCATGTTCAATTGTACAAATTTCCCAGTAATAATTCTGAGTTTAAGCCATTATGTTTATACTGGCACTACACTAATATTGATATAAACATAGTCTCTTTAAATAAAATCTAGAAGGATGGTTACTGATAGTCTTCAGAGACGTTTTATAGCATCTTTGAGAATATGGTTTGTTTCAGAACGGAATACACATGTAGACTTTAGATCAGAAGCAAAAAAAAGCTAAGAAATATGAAGATAAAATTTTCAAAAGCCACTTCATATCAGCCAGAACACAGAACAACCAAACTTTAGGATCCCACAGTTCATCTTGAACTATCTTCTGCTCTGAAACTGCACAAGGAGTCCCTACATATCTAACAAAATGTAGATATTTCTCATTTTGTTTTCAATAGATGCTATGATGTGAGTTTCAGCTTTCCCTGTAGCCTTCTCTGATCTCCCAGATACTCTTGAGATTTGTCAACAACAGTTAAGCATTTGTGACTTGTAGAGCTCAGCCATTTAGTCTTTTTAACACTCTTAACATTATTAAACAGGTACACATCCCACATGTAAGCCCTGCGCATTAACTCAAAATAAACATTCGCCAAATTAAATTTTTGGTTTACTGTGTTCTTTTTATTAAGAAAAACAAGAAGAAAAATTGTCAGCTCCTGGTGACCACATTGGCAAATCGAGACAGTTTTCTTGAGTTTTGAAGTAGTTTGTCTTCTTCCAGTAAATTCTTCAGCTTCACACACTAAGCCTCGAAGATCTCTGGGGAAAATGATACCCACAGGAGGAGTCAAAAATCAGGACGGCAGGGTGCAACCACATGATTGAAGTTCCATTCCCTTTTCTTAAAAGTGTTGTTTGCACATAAAGGAAGCTTATACCAATATAAGATATTGGGGTGCAACTTTATTTTGGGGAATAGAAATTACTGTAAAAAGACAATATATGGTTTCTATTGCTATGATATAGGGGTGCTTCAGGCTTCACTTAACTATTGACTCTTGGGAACCTCTGAATTCTTTTGAAGCTGTATGTACAAAAGATTTTGTCATTTGCAATGAGGGCAGATGTCAGTTCTTCTGGCCAGTGGACTATAAGTGCAGTAATGTTTTATCCACCGTATACTAGAACCTTCATAGATTCAATATGTATCTATTATACTTTATGTGAAACAAATTGGTAGGGACATAAAAGAATGATGCATGATCTGGTTTGAATCACAGGACTGACTAGAGCAATTAGAATTAAACTCAGCGGGAAATGGTAACTATTTATTACATTTATAGGCTGCCCATCTCACTATCAAGTAACTCTATGCCTGAAGTCCAACATTTGAAAATCTATATAAGAACATAATTAAATAGTGCTTGGATGAGAGGGTCTACTCTAAAAGATGTAAGCTAGACTGGGAATTTGAAAATAAAACCCCAGACGAAAGCAATGGTTACCCATGTCTGTATTGTTACCAATAAAATATCATGGACGTGTCTGTGAAGTTACTCAATCTGTGAAGTTCAACTCAAAGGATACTTTGTCTTAACAGATAAAAAATGAACTATTTTCTGCATCTGTTATGAAATAATTTCCTTTTGTTCCTTGTCTTTTTTAATAACATTAAACAGTATTGACAAATGGAGACCAACTAGGACAGACTAGGGTGGAAGAATTATTTCCTGTTACCTGGACTCAGGGCTTTTGTTAATGGACTACAAGATAGTGTTTGTCTTTATAGCAGCTAAATCATATTGCTGCTACTTTTAACATGTGTGATTACCATTCCATTGTACTTTTCGTTTTCCTTATCCAGATATTGAACTTTGTTTTTTTCCCTGTTAAATTCATTTCCTATTAATTTCAGCCCTACACTCAAGTCTATCTAGGACCTTTTGAATCTTCTCTTTGCCCTTTAAAATATTAATCAAATAACTCTACCTTAATTATACTTGATCAATATTCCTTCCTCATCCAAGTCATCGATAAAAATGTTC
>JANHFL010005779.1:146130-156573 GCA_032468155.1 Oxyrhabdium leporinum | reverse complement strand
TGATGATGATGATGATGATGATGATGATGATGATGATGATGATGATGATGATGATGATGATGATGATGATAACGACAACATTACCAAAGGAGACAACTGCCTTCTACTGAGTCAGAATCTTCATCCCATCTATCTTGAAGTAATGTACACTGACTTTAAGCAAGCAACAGTTTATCTAATCATGTGGGGATAATGTGATCCTTTTAACCAAACTTAATCAGCTTTTATGCAAAGACCATATGCATTTGGAAAGTCCCATTAGCAGGCACTCTCTTCGTATCTGTTTGTATATGGACTGATGCTGGAATATGAGAGCTTTTCACAAAAATGTGACATGTGCATAATAGGTTTATTCAACAATGCACTTATTTTTGAACATTTTGGGGTGTTAGTTCAAATCTGTGGTAAATGATTACCATAGAGTTAGCATTCATGCTTTATAGATAAATAGGCTTTAGAAACTCACCAACACATACCAAGGCAAAAAAGCAAAATGAATGTCCATCCCTTAAAACTCAGATTACTTAATGTTTTTAAGGAAAACATTTTTCTGTGTGTGTCTGAGACCATATTATGGTAAAAATGAAGCTTTCAAAGTGGTGATGCAAAGAATTTCCCTGGACAATATACAGATAATCTAGTCTATATGCACAATTTTGAACAAAAATCGATAAAGGGCTTAGTGGTTTAAGGATACTCTGGAACAAAGAAAGCAATAGATACAACTTGAAAGTGAAAAAATATGAAGAGACACTATGGGTTTCCTTACAGTATTTTAATCTTTATAACATAACAAGGCTTGCTAAAGATAAACAATAAAAGGATTGAGACTTTTAGTTTCATGATCTGCTGGGTGTGGGATGTTAGTCTTAATGTTTCAGGGTTGGGCTATTTTCTTCTCAGGGCTCAGGATTGACAAATTCAAATTTATGGGTTTATGGCTGAGTGAATGCTTGAAATTAGATATGCATTTAAAGTTGATACATTCAGAATTGTTTGATGGAATTTTAATTTTCTATTATTTTTATTATTTTCAACATAGCCTGGCAAATCATTTTGATTTTGTGAGCTCATGAAAGGGTTTTGGGCCATACCTTAAGAAACACTGGTTTAGATTGACTCTTCCAGTTCAGTGTTGCTTTGTTACTAACCTTGATTTCTTTTCTCATGATTGTTCCACTTGTATTTCATTTTTGTAATTACTTGATATTTCTTTACATAACACACAGCAACATGCATGATTGGGCTATTTTTTTTCAAATTAAAGAATATGTAAAGAATTGTTTCTCTTTTGTTCAGTGCGTTGGGGATGACATGCCAGCAAAAGTTAGGCATTTTTTGAATATTTGACACATCCAGCCCAAAAGGGTCACCATCAGTGCTCTAGGGCACGATGAAGATTGCCTGACACCTAGTGGAGATGAATTTAATTATTCATTATTTCATTGTTTATTTCAAATCTTTTTCAAAGTCACCAATAGGTGATTTGTCAGGAGTTGCAGAGAATTTAATTTGATTAATATCCTAAATTTCCTGAAAACGGATAAAGAATCTTGTAATAATATTAATATTAATACCTTATTTAATGGAGTTTCCAAGCTGGATTTTCTAGAATTAGCATCATTTGTAGATTACAGGGTTTTTCCTTGTTCTCTTGTCAAACTAGCAGTCATTTTTCTGAGTTTCAATGTTTTTAATCTGAGCACTGACAATATGATATTGATACCTATTATGAAAATTTGCTTAAAGCAAGTGACAAATTACTTAGGGTGTGGGGTTTTTTTTTTGTAGTTTCAAGTGAAATACATTTTATTGCAAACAAAGGTGAAAATCATGCTAATCTTGACGTAACCCCAAGCGTATATCTTTAAACCATGGAGCTGTTATATCTGGAGCTTGTGATCAAGAAAGCACCTTCCTCACCTTGGATAACTTTTTTTATCCTTTCTAAACCTTCATTGAATTTCTACTTGATTTCCAAATCTATATGGCAAATAACTTACTATATTTATAGAACTCCCCCAAAACATTGGAAAAGGAATCTGGTCACATTTATAGAGATCCAAATGTCATGGGGGTGAATCTGTATGTGTATTTATATATAGTTGAATAATGTACTGGTTAGAGTACCACTTTTGACCAACGTCAAAAGACTGAGCTTTATATCCTGGCTGGTACCAACTTTACTTGTAGGGGTCTTTGGATAAAGACTTCCTAATGCTTAATCTGCCTACCTCAACTATTAGAGTGACACAAGCTAAGAGCATCAGACTGGCTCAGATGTCATATGGATTAGCATGGCCTGCATCAGATGTTGGGGAATCAGGACAATCTGATCATAAATCTGGAACAAAAACTTTACCATTTTATAAAATTCTCTCCAAAATTTCTATTTTCTAAAACCTTGAACATGAAATTCCAGGTCAAGTTCTCACAGGTTTCTGCATCTAAGAAAATCATTGTGACTTGTTTTTCATTATGGTGCTCCAAATATTCTAAAATATCCAACATCGTTCTGACATGTTTTTTTTAATGGTTTTGTAGGTAAAAACCCACATTTATTCTCACAAATAAATTCTTCCAAAATTATTTTCAGTATAACAGCTAGAATTATTGTGAATAACTTGTAACAATTGTTCAATAATTATATCAATCTAGGATTTCTTTTTAAAATAAAATGTTGTCCCTCTTCACATATTACTGCTATTGCCTTTTCCCCAACTCTCTGGTATCTTTCCTCCCAGTAGGATAGAGCTCATTGTGTATTGGTAGAGACTGTACAAGCCCATCCTCAAAAGCATTTATTAAATTGCTTGTTGAGGTCCTGCTTTTCTATATTTCCATTCTACATATATTTAATGTTCACTGCTGAATATGGGCTAGTCATAGGATGTGCCCGGTGGTGAGATTCAGTTTTTTTTACTACCGGCTCTGTGAGCATGGCTTGGTGGTGGGTGTGGCTTGGTGGCCGTGTGACTGAGTGGGTGTGGCTTGGTGGGCATGTGACTGGGTGGGCGTGGCTAGGTGGCGTTTGACTGTGGGCGTGGCTAAGTGGCCATGTGATTCGGTGGGCACAGCTAGGTGACCATGTGCCTGGGTGGGCATGGCCAACTCAATGTCACTCACATCAAGGGGTGTCTCGCCTGGCCCCTCCTTGTCACACCCAGCCTCAACGTACTTATAGTTCTGTAAAAATGTTGTTCACCTTTTTTCGACTTTATTATCTACATACTATAGATGTACTTCATGGACCACTAAAAGGAGGAAATGGCTCACTGCTTTGCCCAAGAGTGTGATAGGCAACAGGCTTTTAAGGGGCTGCCACAAAGAAGGGAGGGCAATGTATTTTCCAAAGAAGCAGAAGGCAAAACAAGAAGCAATGGATGGAAACTGAACAAAGAGAGAAGCAACCTAAAAGTAAGGAGAAGCTTCCTGACAGAACAATTTACCAGTGGAACTGCTTTTCTGCAGAAGTTCTGGGTGCTCCAACACCGAAGGTTTTCAAGAAGAGACTGGACAGCCATTTCTCTGAAATGGTATAGGGTCCCCTCCAAGGTCCCTTCTAAGTATTATTCTGATACCTTTCTCAGGCCCTCCACTCAGATTTGGCATCCTCAGTTTTCCTGCCTGAGCAGCGGGTTGGACTTGAAGACCTCCAAAGCCTCTTTCAACTCTGTTATTCTGTTATTCCTGAGCTAAATAGCTAAGACCCTCGTTGGGACCCTATCGCTTGTTCTCCCTCTGGACTAATGGGTTAAAAAGCTGCCTCTAGACATTCATTTTAATAAGATTTTTAGAAACCTGCAGTTGAAAGTTCTTAATGTCTCCTTACCCTGAAGACCCAATTTCAGTTGGAATTTAATTCCAAACTGACTGCCCTTTTAGCATTTCTCTTGATACGTCTCCAAAATGCACCCCCAAGAAGCCACATCTCTCTCTCTCTCATCTCTCTCTTTCTCCCTCTCTTTCATCTGTCATCTCTCTCTTTTTGTCTCCCTCTCTCATCTCCCTCTCTTTTTATCTCTCATCTTTCTCTCACACACTCACTCACTCATCTCTCTCCCTCTCTGTCTTTCTCTTCTCTCATCTCTTTCTGTCTCCCTCTCCCTCATCTCTCTCTCTCTTTCTCCCTTTCTCTCACCCATTCACTCCCTCCCTCTCTCGTCTCTCTCTTTCTCTCATCTCTGTCTCTCTCTTTCTCCCTCTCTCTCTCCTTTCTTTCTCCTCCTTTCTCTCTCTCTCCTCTCTTTCTCTCCTTCTCCCTCCATTAAAACAGGCCCAGCCAGTCACTGGCCTCCCCCTTCCCACTGGACGTGCGAGCACTTCTGACGAGGAAGAGAAGCACGATGGGAGGAGGCTTGGCGGCTGTCAGAGGGGCGGTGAGTGCTTTGCGGCGCTTGAGGGGGGGTCAAGCCTCCCTGTTTGCAAATCTTCACCTGAGGGCATCTCTGGCAGCCACTTCCTGTGGCTCAGGAGGTCCGTGTTCTTCCCACTGCTGCTCGGCCTCCTCAATGTGCAGAGGCAGGAGAGGGTGGCCACAACATGGGTTTCGTTCACTGCCTGTGTGCTCTGGGCAGCAAGCAGCTGAGCGAGCAAGCCAGTGATCTGCTGGCTGCCTCTAAACTGCCTGCCCATGCCCGGCTCCTGCGCCCTCAACCATGCTGCCCCCTCACCTTTCTCCCTGCCTCCCCAAGCCAATGGTGCTCACGAGTAAACTGCAGCTAGGAATCTCAAATACGGCCGAGAATGAATGTTTGTGTTGTAGCCTCTGACTGGAGCTACTAAAGAGGAGGCCAAACTAAGTGCCTGAAGGACCCCATCCCGTCACTGGGAGTCCAAGCAACTCAGCGATTGGCAAGCAGCTGGGCTCTTTGAGAGGCTCATCTACCACCCAGGCTGGCTACAACACAATGTTCATTCTCATCCGTATTTGAAATTCCTAGCTGCAATGGACAGCAAAGGTAGGGTTGACTTCGGCAGCTTCTATCCGCTGGAGTGCTTCCTGAACAGGGTTTACAGCTCCGAGCTCAAAGCAGCAGGAGGCATAGGCTGCCATGGCACCACCAGCTTTGAGCTCTTAGTCTGCGGAGGACATACTCGAATTGGCGGCGAGACCAGGGCCCCAGGAGGGTGCTGGGCAAAGACTTTTATGGCTTTATTTCTGCCTTGCAGAAGCAGAGATGGGCAGGAGGCCCAAGAGCACACAGCACCCCAGAGCAGCACTCTCCTGAGGGCTGCCTGCCCATCCCCCCTCCACCTCACTCGGAAACACCCGGGAAGGGCTCCGGTGCCGTGATCTCCCATGCACTACCCTTCCTCCCTGCATGCATCAGTCCATCTGCCGCTGGTATCACCCCTCTGCCAGCTCACCCTCCCCTACCCACCTGCTGGCCCATGCCCTTCGGCCTTACCTTTGCAAGCAGCAGTGAGCAGAAGTACGCAGAAGTGCGGCTAGATTAGCAAGAAAGGCCGACCGCTGGAGAAGGGGTGATGAGGTTGGCAGGAAAGCCAGCCATGCAAGGTGAGGAGGTGAGGAGTGGGCTTAATCCCACCACTGCGTGGGCCAGATACATTGTGTCAGCAGGCTGTATCTCTCCCGTGAGCTGTAGTTTGAGGATCAGTGAAATAGTGGTGGGGTGGAGCCGGGCCAGCCAGAATTTTTAATACCAGTTTGTCCGAACCAGCCCAAACCAGCTGAATCCCACCACTGATAGCAGCTATCATTTATATTTAGAAATATATCTATTCTTGCAATGGTATTTTTTTAGATATTTCTGATATTGTTTCTTCACTTTTCCATTGGATTCACATTTTCGCAGAGAAAACATCTGGATGTAGAAAGGGCTGACTCTGTTTGTACTTCTGGTACACACACAAAAAGATCTGTACCTCTCAATTCCTCTCTAGGACTTTATACTTTAGATACATATACTTTTCTATGTAAAGTAATTCTCAGTGTTAGTTTGTGCACAACACAGGTGCATAGCTTATTTATACAATGGGTTTGTGAGAGTATGCCTTAGGCGTACACATTTATTCATTCACACCCTTTCTTGTGAATCAGGGTCTATCAGCAGCTCAGTACCACACCCCATCCATACCCTGTGTAACTTGAACACCAGGATTGTGTGGGAACCGGCCCTAAGACCTCTTCAGATTAAAACTCTTGTTTCCTTCAGATTAGTTGTTCAGGACATAATCCCCCATCCAGCAAAATGTGTGGTAATAGCCTCCAGTTTTATTCTTGCACTAGGTTATAAACTGGAGACATCTGCTGAAGCAAATTGAGCAATAGCTTTTCAGACACTCGTGTGATATGTCTTGTTTTAATAAGTAGGGACTGTGTGTGAATATGCCTTAAGGTGAGCTCTTGGTCAGAAGACAGCATCCAAGAAAGCCCATTTAATTTCTTCCCCAATTGTTGGGTTTCCATCTGTTGTCACGGTGAAGTATACACCCTCGCTTGAAGCAGAGGCAATAAGGGAGTAGATAGCTAAGGGGGAAGCTACAACGAACAACAGAAGTTTCTTTCCAAGATAAAGAAACCTGTCCAACATAAAATTGACCTGAATTGAGCTATAGTCTAAATAAAATTTGGAATCCTACAGATCTGATGGCATTAAAACTATTCAGTTCTTCTGTTTCCTATAAATGGGTATCTTAGTCTTTAAAAGGGTAACTAAACCTCCACATTTTATGCGAGAGGCAACGATACTCATCCCCCAATTTTTTATTGAGATTTTAATCTAGAGATCTAGATTAAAAAATATATAATTTTGCTTCAAATTTAAAACATGCACAATATGAAGCTGGTGTGATTTAGGAATCTAAAACTGGAATATTTAGTAATATTGATATTTAATCCCAGTGTTTGGATATTACATTATCATTGCTTAGAATTCTGACTAATTATCAGTAGTAATCTTGATAGTCCATGTAAGATTAAGTTATATATTCTAATTCACTCCTCTTTTGATGTCCATGCGTCGTCATCAGCCATTCTGTCATGTCTGCCACTCTATGGATCAGCACTCTCCGTGGTCCTCTGTCTCACACCACCTCCTTCAGATCTGCCATGGTCATCCTGGTGTCATCCTTTATATTGTCCAGCCAGAGGGTACTAGGGTAGCCCCTTCTCCTTTTTTCCACTGATCGTGCCCAGCATGACTGACTTTTCAAGTGAGAGAGTTGTCACGCCATGACCAAAGTGTGACAGTCTCTGTTTAGCGATCTTGGCTTTAAGTGATATTTTTGGTGAGGTTGGGTCTAGGACTTCTTTGTTATTTTTGCAGTCCATGGGATGTGTAATAGTCGCCTCCAGCACCACAGCTCAAAGGCTTCTGGAAAAAAGAGGACAAAACGTTTCCAGAAAATCATTTGTTTGAGCAGGTGTCTGGTTAACCATTCTGGAAACAGAACGCTGGCTTAAATGGGCTTTGGGTTTATGCACCCTGATTCTTATTCGGCATAAATGGTGATGTGGCACCCTGCTGAATCTCTGTAAGCCATGGAGCCTGTGTCAATTGGAACAAGTTTCTTGATGAGAAGCTAGATGTGTTCATCTACACCTGAGATCTTTCTGAAATGTTTTAATTCTGCAGTTAATATACAAAGAAAAAGGGTGATGGTGACAAGGCATTTTCCTGTCAGTTGTGCTTCTTTCCAATAACAGTTAAGATCCCTTGGTGTGGTTTTCCTCTTCGCACACATCTTTTCTTATCTCCTAGATGGGGAAGTGTATTATTATAGGTGATATCTTTGGCTCTGTCTATTTTCTCTTATTGTATGCTTAATTTTTCCTAAGTTCTCTAATTTCTTTACACAGCTTTCCCAAATTCGGAACTTTGCACTTGGATGGTCTTTGGCTCCTATCCCCTCAAACAACATGGCTGTTTCTGATTCAATTATTATAAGACAGATACACCTGTCCCACCTGAGAGCATCAACCTGAAACAAGGTTGCTGTAGGCACAAAGTGATACAGACTTCGGCAGAATCTATTCACTATTGTATTAATTGCTTCTCATTTCACTTAAATCAGGACAACTTGCGTCTATAAAATGAAATTAGTAATGTTCACTTATCTTGCTTCACCCCTTCTTGAAGCGATTCTGCTAAAACAACTGTTCCGTATCTTTTGTTTTCCTTATACCTCTACTCACTGTCCCCATCAGGGTAATGCAAGAATGTATTAATCACTTCCTTTTGGGCCACTCATTACCTGCTTTCTTAACTGATGGCTAGAAGAGAGACAAGCTTGTAGCATTCATGTTTACCTTGGATATAAGTGGCAATTTGGGATTACTGAGCTTTTGTGAATGTTATGCATGTACAGTGTGCATTTAGAATTGTCACTTCCTAAGAAACATCTTCAGTGTTTTAAAACTGGTTGGTCCAGTGCACAAGAACTTCACATATTCAGGAAGAATAGGAAGAAAATATATTTCAAATTAGATGTATTATTCTGAGTACAGGTTTATTGTTTCCTGAATAAGCTGTCAAACATACTTGTTTTTAAAAAAGGTTTGTGATTAATTCAGTAGCCAGCTGGATCATAAACACCCAGTTTAATTATGTAAATATTGCATTGTAAATTATATTCCTGAACTGGCATTTCTCTTGCTGTTAATTGCCAAGTTATTTGATTGATTGATACAAATCTGGAAGTTCACCTATAGCTTTGCAAAAGAAAGTAGTTATTAATTTTCCTCTGCAACTAAAGTTGTTTAATCTTTTTATAATGCTGAAAACCAATTTTTTTATAATAAGAGAAAATACTGTTTTTTGAATTGCTTAATCCAAATAAATGTCAATCTGCCACACTTTGGATAGTACTGTTCCTTCTCATGAAGATATTTAAACATTTCCATTTTTAAGAACCGTATTTGAAAGCTTACTAGTCTTTGTATTTCTTTAACAAAGGGCTATATTGTTCTGACAATACAGTTTAGTTGTATAATTTTCTCTGTCAGATTCTGTCACTGACTTGTTATCTCCCTTTCTGTGTTGCGATAGCTGTAGGGTTTTTTTTTGTTCAGCACAATATGAATTTAACTGTAAGCTTTACACCTCTTCCTTAGGCATAATATATATTATAATATATTCCATATTTCGTTATATCTTGGACTTGAATGTTGGCTTTAATACCACAGGATAAGGACTCTAGCTGTATTTTATTTCTTCTACATCATATTCCACTAAACTTCAAGCAAGTTTCTTATTTAAAAAATATTTTGTTCACCCTATATTGTGAACTACCCAGAGTTGTGTTTTAACATAGGTTGCTATACAAATCTTTTAAATGAATGAATGAACGAATGAATGAATGTTGATTTCAAGCTCCATAATCCTTTAGACAACTTCGATTTGGAGAAAGCTCCCATATCCTGTCTACTTTTACATGAAGTTTTCCTTCAGAAAAACAAAACAAATAGTGAAACTTGGAGAGGAAAAGGAAAAGAAAGAAATTGCTGTGATAATTTTCGATATTGATAGAAAAAGATAAATGGATTAAAGATCTATAAGGCAGCATTATAGGATTATGTAATAAAATTCTTCTTCTGGTAGAAGTAGTTTGAATGAGTAGCTAATTTTATTAGTTATTGTCCCTATCTCAGTATCTGCCAATAATAAAGCCAGAGGCCAATAAAGAACAAACAGTTGAAGAGTTAGCAAGAGAGAGCAATATGGCTTTCTTTCAATTAAGTCAAAATGTATCTCTTAGCTGGGATTAATGCTTAAATTTTTACATGTTTTTCTTAATCTTTAATAGAAGTGTATCTTGAAGCCTTGACTACAAATTTATAGTATGTGCGTAAATTATGTAGTATTCATAATTCTGTATGTGTCACAACATATTATAGCAAGAAAAAGCTCAGCTGTATCCAATATGTATAAATCTTTACTTTGCTAAAATCTCAGAGCACTTATAAAATTTATTAGACTTTATGGAGTATTGAAACTGATTGGAGTTCCTAGATGCCTCGTTCCTAAATTGGCTATATAATTTGATATTGTACCATTAGGCTTCAATCCTAAACTCTCACTTTCTTAATCTTTTCTTTTTGCCATATACTGAGAGCAGAAATGGTTTCTTGTCCTTTAAAATATGACTGGTCAATATATTCCACACATATACTGACACCTATTTTTTTTCCTAAATAATTTTCTGCGTACTATTTTTAAATTTTGTGATTTTTTGTTTATGGTTTGTTATATTATTTACAAACAACCCTGTAATTTAGATCTGCCAGTTATAAGACACTTTTTCTATTAATCATTTGAATCCAGCTAGGCTTTGCTGCAAGCTCCCTCAGCACCTAGAGGAAACTTCATACCTAGACCCGTTTCAATCTGGCTTCAGAACAGGGTACAGCACCGAAACAGCATTGGTCGCCTTGGTGGATGATCTCTGGAGGGCTCGGGACAGGGGGTTCTCCTCTGT
>JANHFL010005779.1:129754-146030 GCA_032468155.1 Oxyrhabdium leporinum | reverse complement strand
TGTTTTATACTTGTTGTGAACTGCCCCGAGTCTGCGGAATAGGGGCGGTATACAAATCGAATAAATTATTATTATTATTATTATTAAGCACTTTTAAAAGAACGTCTGTTCACTTAGAGCAGGGGTGTCAAATTCAAGACCCACGGGGTGCTTAGATCTGGCCCACAGGGCTGCCCTGGAAACAGCAAAGGACCAGCCCGCGGTGGTGCCTCTGCCAATGAAAATGGAGCCTGAGCTCTGTTTACGCTAGCATAGGGCTGCAGGATATTGAGCTGGCCATGCCCACCCTAGCCATCCCCACTCAGCCCCTGAGGCCAAACACAACCCAATGAGGCCCTTAATGAAATCGACCTAGAGTGAGGGCTAGGTGAGGGGTTTTTAACTTAGATTTGAAAACTGTATTTCAAAAAGTGATATCTAAAATAGTTGCTGTCTATGTTGTATTTATTTACGGAGAATAAAAATGCAATTATACAGTGGCTCTTCTAGCTTTTAAAATACCTAGTATCCCAGTATGAGATAATCTGGACATACCGGTTTGCCTATGTAAATACTTAGCTTTGCACATTTGCATAGTTATGCATCTTCACCTTTTAATTGTTTATGCTTGTTACAATACTAACCTAAGGAGTCCAACATAAAGTATTTGTCTGTATTGCAACCAAAAAAAATGATGTTCTGATATATTTGGTAAACAAATTTAGTTTATATTTTCAAATTCTGTGATATAGATGAGATTAATCAGATGTTCTGAGACTTTTGATGTAAAACTAAACTGAATTTGAGGTATTTATCAGTAATTTAAAAATTTCTTCAACTATGCTATTTAATGTTCAAGTTCTACAAAAGATGATAATTCAGTAAAAGTTTATATTAATTTTAGTGACTACAATTTGTGGTACCGCACATATGCACAGAAGAAATGCTTAAAGATAACTTTTGTATTCCACACAACTATCAGTTTGAAAAAAACACATGACTGAATGTACACATCACAATAAACCATGATGTGGTTCATTTGGTGTGATTTAATGTGATATATGAAACACATTGGTTGTGGTTTATTAATTAAGGCATTTTATTAATCATGGTTAATTAAACCATCTAGAGTCACCTCATAGAAGAGATGGTCAGGATAAAAAAATTAAGAAATAAATAAAATAATTAAATGGTTGTGATTAAAATCAATATATTGGGTTTACATAGCATGCTTATTAACAATAAACATACGGTGTCATCACAATATAGTAAACTGATTTTAATCTAGATTGCTCACATTTAATTTTTCTATTCTGATATAAGATATAACATATTAATATGAAAGAGCAGGTAGTGAATTAATTTATCAAATGTAGAGAATGTATTGATGATCACATGCATAATTGTCTCCCAATAAACACATTTCAAAAAAGCTTGGCATAAAAGTCAAAGTAAATCAAAATAATTAAAAATATGGTTTGACTTTGGTTGTTTGTCGTCGAGTACTTTTTGACTCCTAGTGCATAAAAATGAATTGAAGGGTAGAAATTAAAAATAGCATAAGATAATAAGTAAAGCATGTGTTGCTATGTACTCTGATGCTTACTGAGTTAATGATAATAGGTTTAATCTAAAGTCATATCATGATAGCAAACCTTGTGATGCAGCCCAAGTAAGATTTTAAATATTGGTGTGATTGATTTGGTCAGAAGCCTAAATCAAATGTTTCACATTGACTCAATTTAAATCCTTTCTAGACTGCCTCCCATGCATAAATGAAACTGACTTAAGAAACCCTTTTCTGGATTTCAACTCACTTCCTCAACTTTGCTCACAGTAATGGCGTGATGTTCTGTCTGGACCATAGTTAATCCTGCATCTTTCTTTCCTTCCTATACTAGGAAAAATTGCTCTCCCTTCTGCAAACACATATTTGGAGACGCGGGGTGGGGGGGGTGGGGGGAAGCATTAACAGTTTTGCTCTTCTCTCTGCCCCCTTGGTCGTCAAGGGGAAACAACAAAATTCTTGCTGATTGCAGATTTTCATCCTTCTGCTGAACCTGTTAAAAACAAGCAAAAATAGCCAGCATTTCACTGCTCCACTATTAAATCTGGAACAAAATATAAAAATAAAATAAAGACCATTCTTTCATGGCAGGCAGCCAAGCAGCCCAAGACAAAAGGTCATTGAAGTCACAGAGTGGGGACTATTGGAATTGCCTGCCAGAACACACACACCAGCCACCTGGAGTGGAGTTGTGTAAGATGAAATGAGGTGAGGCAAAAGACTGGCTTGTTTCATTAGCTGACTAAAAGAAACCACTATTTTGGATGCAGAGTAAGAATGCTCAGTTGGGGAACACTTTTTGAGATGCTTTGCGATGGGCTAAGGATGACACTATCCATTCCTGCCTTAGCAAATTCTACCTTCACACTGCAGGTGTGGATTGGCCCTGGAAGTTATTCTTAGGTTGCCATTAAATTAGGTCTACAGGCAGGGAGTTTAGTTTTAAATACTTTGGGCATGATTATAAACAATGGCTTCTGACTGTGTTGTTTACAAAGCTTACTCAGGTTGGATGTTGCATTACAAGAGTTATAAAATGGAGTTAGTAATTGGTATGTCTGGATTGGTGGAATTATTTGAATTCTGTCTACAAATTTGTGCTTTGACCATACCCTTTCCCATATTTGCAAAAACATTGACCTAGTCTTCTTGTTTTTCTGTTACAGATTTCAGGGGCGAACAGAGGTCTCCTGAATTTCATTGACGGATGGTAAACCAAAATTTTGATGAGCAAGTCATACGTTGTTCAGCTGCTAATAAACATTATATGCACATCCACAGAACTAACCCTGTCTCTCCACAGAGAGAGATTATAAAATGCATGTTATGAATTGTGTCTCCTTGGTCAATGATAAAGAAAATGGAGCCATTTCAGCCGAAGCTGGATTAATGATTGGCGATACCAACGAACCAGAAGAGCGACCCCCTCCACCCCCACCTCTTCCTCCACCATGCTTTTCCATAGAAACTGGATTGTTGCCTTCATCAGCAGGAGTGCCACCGCCGCCACCCCCTCCTCCCCCCAATCTAAGCAGATCTTCAGTATCACAGCTGTTGAATGGACATGGCCACCTGAGCAGCAAGAAGAAACGAATACGTAGTTTCTTTTGGAAAACGATCCCCGAAGAACAAGTCCGTGGTAAAAACAATATCTGGACTATTGGTGCTAAGCAGAACTATCAAATTGACACAAAGACAATTGAGGAATTCTTTGGTCAGCAAGAAGAACCTGCGCCATTAGAATCTAGAAGCAGATCTTTAAGAAGGTCATTTAAAGATTCCAAACAAGAGGTAAGCATGAACATGGAAAGAAGCATTTTATTTTTGAATTTTTTATTAAAGGCAGCCTATTTGCTAAAATACGAGTGCGTAATACTTTTCTGCCATGCCTTCTAGAGATGCTGGGTTGCCATTCTCATCATCCTTCAACTAGACACGACTCTTGCTCTTCAGCAATGATTGGGGTTGTTGTACAACAGAGCTTAGAGGGCACACAGTTGTGCAAGCCTGGTTTAATCACTTGCGCTCATTTTAGCTTACTTGTAATATAATCACATTCTGATGGAGAACAAAATGGACTTTATCTAAATGTAATGCATGTCAAATAGCAGCAATAATCACACACAAAGTTTATGGCAATGAAGTAAGATGATATGATTTGTGTAACTTTCTATTGTCTTCTGTGACCTCTCGAAAACATAGAGATAGAAGATTTTTTGGAGCATACAGGTAGCCAGATTTGTCTTTAACGTTTTTAAACTGAAGTGACTTTCTCTATGTGAGAAAATCTTGCCTTTTTTTCAAGTTATCAGACATTATTAATGTATAACTAATGCAAAATGTCTTGTCATCACAAATTTTAAAATGGTAATCAGTTTGTGCACCCATACTGTAACTGGGCATTTGGGGGGGGGATGCCTTTCATGTACTAGAATTATGCTCCCTATAATCTTTTTTAGGACTATATTTAAAGTTTTCTGCTGAACAAAGTATTTACAAACTTGAAGGCATCTTCCTGCTAAAAAGTCAAGCTTCTAGTCCTCATGAATACAGAGAGACTGCTTATTGGAATTATCAGACCTTGCAGTAGACCTTGCAAAGTAAAGAAAGAATTTTGTCCTTGAACTGGCTATTACTACATCTCAGAAATGCAGAGTGATGTTATCAACATGAACTTTTCTGTCTGTAGGCTTGGACTGAGATGCCAGAAAACAAACTCTTGAACAATATTTACAAGTTAGGATGTGTGAGGGGAAAAGGCCTGAGCTGTTTCTGCATGGTTTCTGGTTTCTGGTTTCCTTTCTGTAGTCTGAATTCCAGCCTGGCCCAAATACAAACCAACAACACAATTCCATCTCTCCTCTTTAGCTGTGTCTTGGAAATAGTAGATATTGTTTTGTTGTTGCTTTGTCCAGCAAGCATAGAACCAAAATAAATCCCAAACACTAGGATGTGCAAGTCAAGTATAATTTTAAAGTAAAAACCTTGCTGTGTTTTCATTCTTTCTTGTCATTTTAATTGTAGTTAAGAAAAAGACCAGCCTTGTCTTGTTCACTAGAAACTGCCCTTCCCCTTTTACACGTAAAATAGAATAAGAATATGGCAACTGAGTCTTGTTGATAGCCTTGCCTATAAAATTATCTTATCTACGTTCTTCTTTCTGTCCTTTTATTTCTTGCCTCATCATAGTGAAACTTGGCTTTTTTAAATGCAATACAGTGCTTATGCATTATGTGTTAGATCTGGCTTATCTATCTATAGAGGTACTGCTTTAATATGGATTTGGGTTTATTTTTAAATATTTTTATTTTTCTCTCTTCATAAACCAGACTGTGCTCTTGCTTTTTTTATATTAAAATGACAATCCTAACTGATTGGATTCCTTTGAGCTCAGTGAATTTGCTTTCCAATTAAACACAATGAGGTTCTAATAATATGGAGGAAAGTGGATATATCTAAAACATTAAAATCCATTTAATCTCTTTCACCAAATTGATATAAAGCAACTTGAGATAAACATGTACATTTAAAAGACAAACACCAAAAAGTCCATTTTGGAAAGAGGGGAGAAGGGAATCCCAATGTATTATACTTATCAAATGTGTTATGATAGATTTTCACCATAAATATTCATGGCAGCTATACAAGGTTTAAAAAACTAATATGTTTACACTGTACCTTTGAAAGCTTTCACTTCTTTCTATTTCAACACAATAGTAATACTTACATTTACCCTCTGCTAATGTTTTCTCAGGATTTGCATTTTCAGGAAACTGTTATCATGTGGTTTGGGAAAAGCATCCAAGATTGTGTGCAAGCATAATGAAAAAAAAAATATGTGGGTCCTTAGAAAAAGCATGTTTAAACATATCAGAATAAATGAGAAGAGAGCTTCTAATCTTAGAAGTAATTTTTTTTTTAAATTCAGAAGTAGTGATTGCTATTACATAGCAATTAATTATTAAATTACAAAGGAATCTATATAGTTTAAGCTCATACTTTGGTTAAGACTGAAAGAGACATCAAAAAAATTAAGGTATAAGTACACTGACATTGACATGTGTACAGACTTCCAACCACTATTTATTAAGTTTAGATTCGATTCGATTCGATCAGATTCGATTAGATTAGATTAGATTAACAGAGTTGGAAGGTACCTCGTAGGTCATCTAGTCCAACCCCCCACCCAGGCAGGATACCCTACACCATTTCTGACAAATCCAATCTCTTCTTGAAAGTCTCAAGTGATGAAGCTCCCACAACATCCGAAGGCAAGTTGTTCCATTGGTTGATTGTTCTCACTGTCAGAAAATTTCTCCTTATTTCCAGGTTAAATCTCTCCTTGTTCAGTTTCCATCCATTATTCCTTGTCTGGCTTACAGATGCTTTAGAAAATAGCTTGACCCCTTCCTCTCTGTGGCAGCCCCTCAAATATTGGAACGCTGCTATCATGTCTCCCCTGGTAGATATCTAAGAGACAGATATCTAAGAGCTTTTAATTGAGTTTAGCAAACCATCAAAGTACTTTATTGTGGGCTAGTTCTATAAATGTCACATAATATTATGTCAGTTGATTGTGTTGTCTAGGGAATTATAGGTATTGACATTCAATGTCTCTGGAAAACATCCGATAGGAAAGCTGTATTCATAATATGTGGACTGATTCTTTGTATTGATATTTCAATTGCAATGTAAGAACTAAGCTATAAAAATGGTTGCATAATTGGCTGACTTAGTACAACACATTAAGAATGAACCTTGGCTCACAATAATTCTTTCTAAGGAAATGTCCTAATAATAGTTTACTGACTTAGCATTTCTGTGGTTTGAAATTATTGTGGTTCGTAAGCCATGCTTTATATTTAATGTGTTGAACTAACTCAGCTAGTTATGGTTTATTGAAAAACATAGCTAAACTATGGCTTTCCATGATTTTACTATAGCAATAGCACTCAGACTTATATACCGCTTCACAGTGCTTTACAGCCCTCTCTAAGCTGTTTACAGAATCAGCATATTGCCCCAACAATTTGGGTCTCATTTTACCAACCTTGGAAGGATGGAAGGCTGAATCAACCTTGAGCTGGTCAGGATCAAACTCCTGGCAGTATGCAGAATTAGCCTGCAATATTGCATTCTAAGCACTGCGCCACCTTGGCTCCTATAACTAGTATTTCAGGATGTTTCTGAAATATTGAACCTTTGAGGCTAAAATAGAAGTTACATATATATTTCAATAGGTCTTTCCAGAAAGTATTTATATTGTACCTTAGTACTCTGAGAAAAGTGGCTGCCACAGAATTCTGCTGGGCTTGGTCAGTCACAACCCTCCTTCCTTATTCCTGTTCCCTAGAAAATGTTTCTATAAGAGAATAAATTACAAGCTCTAGTGCTACTTTAAATTCCTAGCTAGGAGTTTTCTCATAGGAAGAGCTAGAACATTATAAAGGATGAACCAACCTCCCAAAAGGAAGAAATAAACATATATATATATATATATATTATATAAGCTATTCTAAGAAGTAAAGTTTTTAAAATAGTGCCCTTATCCGTTGTTTATTTATTGAACTATGCTCAGTGATTAGTGAAGGTATGGTCCAAATTAAGGCTCCAAGAGTTTAATGAATTGATTACAATATAAGTTATATTTGAGTAGAAGAAGAAAACTTACCGTAATGAAGGTGTAATTAGGGTAATAATGAAATTTCACACTATTTTGTTAAAAGTGTGTACTGCACATGAGGAAGACTGGTTGACAGGTATCTTTTTTTTTATGGAGAAATGCTCTTTAAGATTTTGCTGCCTGGTTAAATGCATGCTTATATTCTGGAACTAAAGATCTGTCTTTCAATTTTATGAAACACAGTTCTTAGGTGGCTCATGACAATGATAAAAAACAGAAACACTAAAATAAAAAATATGGTCTCTAATCTTTCAAGCAATGCAATTCTCAGACTCCAGCTGCAACCTATAAGGTGAAAAGACATAAAGTGAAAAAACAGCCCTTTTTGGGTTTCAATAAGGGGGCTTATCAGATTCCAGGGGGGAAAGTGTTCCACATGACCAGAGCTCCTACAGAAAGGTGCACTTCATAGGTCCCACAAGATTACAATATTTAAGAGAAGGGACCCTACTTGACCTGGTATGGAGTGGGAGAGACGGTCCTACAAGTAAGGTCTTGAAGATAATTAGCAGCTTTAAAAGGCCTTAAGGAAGACAAATAGCACCTTTAATTACCTGGTGAAAAAACTGGAAAGTCAGTGTAGTTTATGCAACAGTGGTGTGATATGGGCAAAATGAGAGGAGGCAAAAACACTGTACGTCACCACATTCTGGACCAGTTATAACTTCCAGATGGTTTCCAAGAGCATACCCATGAAGAGCAAATTGCATTAGTCCAATAGGATGTCCATAAGATACATCTGAACAAGCCCTTTGCTGTATTTGCCACATGATCCTCCAGGAGCCACAATTGTGGAAGGATCACCATATTATGTACCTAGCTCCAGATAGTGCTTTCCTATTGATAATCAGAGAAAACACATCACCATTCCCAGGAGAGCCAAAACCCCAAGCCACTCTGTCTTGCTTGGGTTGAGTTAGAGCTGGTTTGTCCACATCCAGACCTTCACAGCCTCCAGGCACTGGGTCAGTACTGAAATAGCATCACCTGCTCAGCCATGGGTGGAATAACATAACTGGGTATCATCAGCATACTGATGATACTGCACTCCTTGCCGTTGAATGATCTCACCCAGAGGTTTCATGTACATGTACAGTGGTGAAAGACCTGAACCCTAAGGCACTCCACATTGCAAAGGACTAGGACTAGATCTCTCTCCCACCCTTCCAACACCTGCAACCAGCTACAGAAGAAAGAGGACAATCACTGCAAAACAGTGCCTCCCAGTCCCTGAAACTAGTCTAGGATGATGCTATGGCCAAGGGTAGCAAAAGCTGTAAACAGACCCAGAAAGCCCAGACTGGTTGCACCACTTCTGTTTTGAGCCCTCCAGAGTTACCCGCAAGTGTGACCAATGCAGTCCCTATGTTATACACTCCATATTTCAACCCAACCTGAGCCCAGCTGAAAAAGAATTAAAATGATTCAAGACACTCTGCAGAAGAGCCAATCTTCCTCTCAACAACCTTTCCTTGAGACTGGGTGAAAGTAACGCAACACTGTTGTGTTCAAGGTTTTTTAAGAGGGGGGCACACTACCATCTTGTTCAAGGCAAGCGGAACTGCATCCTCCTACAGGGAAGCATTAACTGCTGCTTGGACCAACCACAGAACAATTCCCATTAGGCCTCGTGCAATTGGGGAGCAGTGATGCAGATTACAGATGGCAAAGCTCACAGCTAGAAGGACCTGATCCATTTCCTTAAGATCAACTGGCTCAAACTCTTCCCAGATCACTGATGGCAGATGGTTATCAGAATGTAAGGTGATAGCAAGAAGCACATGAAATATGGCTCTTGGTAAATCAAAAAAGTTTGGTGAATCAAAAGAGAAGATGTGAACTTTTTAAAAAGTGGGAGAAGTGAAATTGGGACAGGTAGATTCTGAGTTTGGCTTTAAAAATACACGAAAAGTGTAGTGGAAAGCATAACTTAAATTTTCAGGCAGTGCGTTTTCTCTGCCAGAAATTTTTTAAAAAAGGGTTTGATGGATTAGTTGGCAGATTAAGTAAAATCAAATTTTGCTTCATATTTAATAGAAATGGCTGTTTGTTGGATATAATTTTATCTTGGTTCATTGTGTATGGTTTATTTAGAAGATAAATGCTTTAAAAACTGTTTCTGGACTTAAAATCATAGTTGTATAGGATGCTAAACAGAATTTCAGACTGATAAATTCTGGCATCGGTCTAAAAGGACAGATTATCATTGCTATATACTTTATAAGATAATTTTACAGGTTTTAATGTATGTCTTTGCTTGTCTCATTCTTTTCTCTGCTCCTTTAGGTTGGATGCTTAGTGGTTCCCAACTTTTGCTATTTAATACTGGCAGTATTCAGACAGAATATTTGATGATAGACTTTTTGTGGATAAGCAAAATAGTTACAAGTCCCCATTAGTGCAAGTGTGGAAAATATAATGGCTCCTTTTCTTCTTCTCACATAAGTCTGTTGCCACTTTTTCTCGATCAGATTATAGATACAAGTTTGCTAAAGAGAAGATGTGCACACCAAAGTGAGTGTAAGAGGGAGAATGAAAAAAGAGAGAGATTGTGTGGTTATTTCCTTGCATGCATAAACATTCTGCTACTTTTAAAATTAGACACTACTTTTTAAATATTGGGCTCTGGTATTTTAATGAAATATTGTAATAGCTATTGTTAGGCAACAGTTGGGCAATGAACTGAGGGGACAAACTTGTCTGGAGGATGATGATGGGGATAGAGGCATCTCAGGGAGATTCCCCTATGAATGTGCATGTTTTAGTGTGCTTTTCTACCCAAATATAGATAAGCTTCGACTTACAACTATTCTTTTAATGACGGTTCAAAGATGGCTTTGAAAAAGAATGATCTACAGTCTGTCCTTGAAGTTATGACCATTGCGCCATGTCCTTGGTCATGTGATTGCAATTTGAGAGCTTGCTAACCAACTTGCATTTATAACAGTTGCAGCATTTTGCAGTCACATAATCGTGATTTACAACTTTTTGAAAAGGAAAGTCAATTGGGGAAGCCAGATTCATTTAATGACATGTGATTTGCCTTAATGACTGCAGTAAAAAATGGTTGTAAAATTGATACTGGTCATATAATGAGTCACTTAATGATTGTATCACTTAGTGACCAAAATTCTGGTCCTAATTGTGATTATATGTGGAGGACTACTTGCATGTATATATCACATTCTTACAAACTCTCCCATAAATATTGCAACTAGGTTTTCATTGTGCAGTGCAAGGGAGGATTTTCAAAAATAAATTAGTTCAAATTGCTGGTGGGAGAATTAGCTTCCTCATCCCCTAGTAGCAGCTGTCCTAAAAAATAGGTCCCCATATTCATTCTGACTGAGGCTTTTAAGGAAACTATATATTAAAACCTTGAAGAGTTCTTCTGTCTCTTCAGCCTCTTGAATGTAAATAAGGCTTACTTTCATCTTAGGGTGAACTTTTCATCAGGAAGCAAAGGGTCAGGGCCTGGCTAAAGGGAGCAGAGGAAGGGGAGGGAGAGAGCCCTGGAGAAAAGGGGAAAAGCCTGCCAAAAACTGTGGCAGATAAAGCTTTGATGCTATAAAGTTCATAAATGAAGGTTGGTTCTCTGTCTCATTTGCTTATAATTATTATTATACAGAAAAGAAGCAGGCTAGACACATAGCAGATTTAGTGTTAGACAAAGGTCACAGGCATGATCTGAGGCCAGTCAAATCTTGGGTCACTACTGAGCTAAAGGCTGCTGCTGGGAAAGCCAGAAAACATGAAAGGGTAAAGAAGACAATTTATGCTTAGTCTCTAGGGTAGCTCCTGCTTTTATTTCAAAATAAAACCAAAGATTTGTTGCTTTTGAGTTTTTTCTCAGAATGGAACAGCAGACAGAGGGCTCAATGTATTAATCTTAAGAAATATTAGAAAATTCTAATTGGAGGTTTTCGGCTTACTTCCTGGTAACTCTGTGGGTATGCCCATGTAGTGGCGGTGTGTGTGTTGTTGTTTGGTTTGGTTTGCATTGTTTTTGGGATGTGGTTTGGCTTCCAGACTATTATCTTGCTATTTCCTGGTAATAATCTTCCATTCAAGTATTAACCAGAGTTTATCTTTTTGAGACCAGCTAGGGAGAGCTACATGCCACCATCTTAGTGGACACTAAAACTAAAGATGTCAGGATACATTCAATTCCTGGGGACTAGATGGACTTAGCTGGCTCAGTGTGCTTTAACTAACCATACAGAAGTGGTTGTCACTGCCATTCCTGAAATGTTTTTTTAATTTCTAACTACTGCTGTGGGGTTTTCTGAAGATCTCATCAAGGGTTAACAAGGTCCAGCTCAGTTTAATTCTAAGCACAGGTCAGGCCTGTTCTGTCAATTGCTGAGGTGCTAAAGAATTAAGCAAACATGAGAACAATACACACCATGAATAATGTTCTGATCAGCATCAGGATTCAGTTATATTCTTGCCAAAACATTGGGTTGGCCAATGTATAAGTACTCTTATGGCTTGGTTGGCTGGGTTGTGACTTGATAATTCTCTGGGAAAAACAGATTTTAAATAATTTGTGGGAGAAGCGTAAGTCTCTTTTATTTAAGTACTGCAAAGCATTATAAGATTTAATTGCACTATGTAGAATTAGATGGGCTCTTGACTCAATGTTTTCAGATAATGCTTATGAAAAATACAAGGCACAGTTAACATGGTACAGTTAACACAGAAAACCAGAATATCAGTCTGTGCAAAGTCTTAGGAATATGTGGTGGAACTATCTTCAGTACAGTTAGTTTCATTTCAGCAATTTCTATCTTACATAACATATATTATGAGATTGTATGTGTTCAGTGAAATGAACTGTTTATTAGTATAACTGTAAAAAGTCAGGTGCTTTCAGGGTATAAACATAATATAATGTCAATCAGTGGAAAAACAAGTAGGACTTTCCTGATACTGAAAATGTTCCTTCTAAGTGCCTGGTGATTCTTCTTTAGGAAGATCTTCCATGGCCACATAACATTATTGAAGCATTATAATTCCATATATTTATGCATTTGTTGATACTTGGTAGACTGATGTTAATCACCATTATAAAGATGTAATGGGGTTTAAAGTGACCCTTTATTATGTGTATTATAGTATTTCAAGACAGGTCTGCTTCAAGTTTATTGGGTTGTGGAGGAGGAGGAAGAAAAAAAAGGAAGAAATGAATTTGGCATTTTCTTGGTTTTTTAATGTACTAATGTATTTTATTTAAAAAAGTTACACAGCACACAATGACTTTTCAGGATGTTTTATAATATGTCGGCTAGGCAGCCTATGTAGTTTGTGGCTCTTGAACTGCCCGTAGCTTTCACCATAATAACAACTAGGCTTCAGTCGTAATTATTCAGATCTCTGAGATAAAGGATCTCCATTTTCTCTTCATCTTGCTACATAGAAAAAAGAAATGGATCAGAAACAGAACAAAAGAATGACCGGTTGATTGATTATTTAGGGCGTGTCAAAATTTTCAACTTTAGGGGTGCTCCAAACATTAAGGGTGCTCAAAAGTTGTGACATGCCTTGGGGATTGTAAAGATATTTTAGTTACTTTAATATAATTTAGATGTGCTTGGTAAGTAACTACATAAATATAACTGTTTAACATTTTGTTTGTTTCATTTAGTTGTGATTGATTCTTAGCAACCACAAAGATAGTTTTTCTCCATGAGTCATGGTGGTGCAGTAGCTAGAAACTATTGCAGGCCAACTCTGCCCATGCCAGGAGTTCGATCCTGACTGGCTCAAGGTAGACTGAACCTTCCATCCTTCTGAGGTTGGTAAAATGAGGGCCCAGATTGTTGAGGGCAATATGCTGACTCTGTAAATCACTTAGAGAGTGTTGTAAAGCACTATGAAGTGGTTAATAAGTTTAAGTACTGCTGCTATTGCTATGATCTGTCCCTAACCTGGTCTTTTAGATCTTCTAACCGTGCACCCGTCACCACTGTAACAGAGTTAGTCCACCTTGTTGCTGGTCATCCTCTTGTTTCCAAGATTAAAGCCTTTCCCAAAGGCAGACAGAGGGGAAGAGGAGGAAGCAGGTCAGAAGGAGAAGGGGAAAGATTTATCAAAGAACGGTAGTTCTCATACTTACGTGTGACATTTACTGTAGCCCATGGGTGTCAAACTCACCACGGCACTTTGCTGTCACGTGATGTAGTGTGACTTTTTTCCCTTTGTGGAGCTGGGACGGGCATGGTCTGCACGTGACTCATCCGGCCCACGGGCCGCCAGTTTGACAACCCTGCTACAACCAATCCTTTCTTCTATATAGCCTACACTTGTATGTAGCCTTCAACATATTTCTCTGGATGAATTGCAATTCTAGACAGGAGAAAGACTTTTAATTAAAAATAACATAATGTAGGAACCAGGTGAGCCTCAGGGGGTGGGGGCGTGGGGTGTCATAATGATACAACAACTAAAATGACTCCTAGCATCCACCTATTTTCCTCATTATACAGCCAGGGTAGATAATGAAATACTGGCACAATATTATTGTATATCCTTGTACAAGTAAGCAGCCTAACTTATTTGCAACAACTGAAATTTCAGAATTGTTGTCATTATAGTGATCTCAGAGTTGACAGGAACAATTTTGTCCATATTACTTTCTCAGCAGAACTGTATTATTATTTGGAAGTATGTTTACCTTTTTTTACGATATCCTTATTTTTGCTATGCAGAATAATTTTATTCTATCCATAATGACTTAAAATAATCATTGAGATAATTTTCCTCTGTCTGGAATAATACCTTTTGTTACCTTTTGCAGATTAATATTTTGGATGCCAAAAGAAGTATGAATATTGGGATTTTTCTCAAACAGTTTAAAAAGTAAGTTATTCTCCTGCTATTGTAATTATTAGATTGATGATAACATAGCATCAAGAAAAGAGATATATTCAGCCAGAAATAGTATAATTACAAACTTAATTTAACTTCAAAACATATTCAAGCATTTAATAACCTTATCTTATACTTGGGTTAAGCTTACATTTTCCTTTTAAAAAATAGTTTTGAAATTTTAATATATAATATACAATATTAGAGATAATTTTAGTTAAAGTAAGCTACTGACTTTTAATTTATAATTTATTTTTCTTAAAGGTTGTATTTTTAATAATATGAAAATGCCATGAAAGTAAGGACAATATCTTGGTATTAATGTCTTTTTAAGAACAGTTGTATTTATTTCAGATGAACTTGCTCAGAGACAGCTGTATATTTAACTACATTTTGCTATTGAAAATTGTTTTGGAACAGCACATGATTATTTTTTTTTAAGATTCTTCTTTCCTCAACAATGCATCCAGATGTGCTGGGTTTCTTCCCATAATTCCTAACCAGTATCAGATGTACTGGCTGAGAATTCTAAAAACTGAAAAATTGAAGCCCTATGTATAAGGTTGATAAAGGCTGTTTTAAAACATAGAAATCTTATGTTCCTAAACTAAAATGTATGTTTATTCTATTGTCTCATTAAGATCACTTGACACTATAATTGAAGATCTTCACGTTGGAAGAGACATCTATAGCTCTGAGACCCTACGTGAGCTTCTTAAATTGTTGCCAGAAGCTGAGGAGGTAAGAATAGGATTGTCTGCTTTGAAAGCCACTTGGAAACTTCAATTGGATCAGAATGCAACAGCATAGGCAGGGATAGGCATGTCTCTGTATGCCTGTGTGATACTTATGCTATATCAGCTGCACTGATTGCCGGTGCAATTCACTATAAAGCATGACATGGCATTTGGTTAGGTTATTTTTGTACCACCCATCTCCTGGTACATGCTGGCAGACTCTAATTAAAGAGTCATGATCCACAAAACCTCTCTTCACTGTCACAGCACCTGCCCTCTGGATTGTGGTTCTACCTGAGTTCTATGTGGCTTCCACCAAGTTGATATACCATCAGACCATGAAAGACCCAGTTGTTCTCCAAACATCTTTAATGAATGTGTTTTTGTTTTTATTGTTTATTATACTGTGAGTTGCCCACAGTAGGTTTGGAATCAAGTAGCATCTAAATAGCATGAAATAAATAGCAAAATAAACCCACAGTTCTATTTCTGGAGAGAGAAGAAAATCTTAAACTCTTAAAATTATAGCATAGAACTAAAAAGAAAATGTACTAGCCATGATATGTTTGTCTTGTCTAACTAGTTTCACTCTTAGTTTTGCAAAGACATTATGTATGTGTTGAAGTACACATTAAGTAATCTTGCTTAGGAGATTAGCTATGTGGGTGACAAAATTAAATGCAAGCAAAAAACTCCATCTGAGAAGAACAATGACCATTTTAGGCCAAGAAAACCTATTTAAAGTATTGGAATTTCAAATACAGAAATGGGAAGACTGTTCTGACTAGAAGAAAAAACATTTAAAAAAAATATAGACTTATCAAGAAATGAGCTTTTAAAAAAAAGAAAAGATGTCGCAGAGTTATAAATACAGTACAAACCATAGTAAGGGACAACCAACACCATGGTCCTCAACACCATGAACAGTAGCTACAAAGCAGAAATGAATGGAATCTTTGAGATGTAGAAAAATGAAAAAAAGCAGTATAATAGCTTTTCTTGTACATGGGGTGAGGAGGAAGGGGTAGAAATGGAAATATTACTAAGAAAGCATGCTTCAAGGAATGAAAAGATATAAGTTTCCCCATGGTATCATGGCAGTGAAGATTCTCAGTTTCTCCATGGTAGTTTCATTAGATATCTTTCTCTCTCTCTCTCTCACCTTGCTTTTTATGAAGAAAGAAAAGTTGAAACTTCCATATTTAATTTGAGATACAATAGGAAGAAACACTCAGAAACAAATATCAGCAAAATGTTGTAAAAATAAAAAGAAAAGATGTATCTGAAACAAGTATAAAACCGTATTTTTCTGTGTATAAGATGCACCTTCCCCCCCCCAGAAAAAAGGTGAAAATGTCTATGTGTCTTATACAGCTAATATTGCCGAAGCCCCACCCACCCGCCAGCCCCCACCCTTTGACTTCTGCCTCCCAGCAATTT
>JANHFL010005779.1:94611-118460 GCA_032468155.1 Oxyrhabdium leporinum | reverse complement strand
AGTCACACGTAGCTCCCCCGGGCTGACAGATAGCTGTAGGAGGCCATTTTAGCTGGCTGAGCGCTTGGGCCTCCATAGGCGTCCCTGACATGAGTGATGTTGAGCTGGCCATGCCCACTCCGGCCCCCTGAAGTCAAACATAGCCCTCTTGCAGCCATCAATGAAATTGATTGACACCCCTGTACTAAAGCTTACTGGGTTATACTTATTAACCAATTGAATGGACTGATGAAAGTTAGGTTTAGTGTAACAATCATATTATTTAACAGCTTGCCATCACTGTATCCTTCCACTTAAGAATCAGAATCGTAACACTCATATTACATTAATGCAAATACATTGACTTGTGTTGTGAACATCATGGTGCAACTTAATGTTGACTGATGATTTGCTTAATTAGATTCTGTCTGTTCACTAATGTGACCTATTAGCAAATAATACATTTTAAGTTCATATTACATTGGGGAAATGCTCTTTTTCAAAGTAAATTGAAATTACTGTTTTTCTGCAGGATATCCCTAGAAAATATTGAAACTGAACTTCACTCTTTGTCATCAAAGACAAAATCTTTGAAGGATAGTATTCGCCGGGACACAGAACTTTTTCGGCAGATGGAAGGATTCCTTCAGGTTTGCCACAGATTGATATGTCTATTCTTTATACACGTATATATTGAGTTGCATAATTTAAATTTAGTTGGTGTGCTTAACAGATAATAAACCCCTTGTTTCTCTTAAAAACCCTTTTCAGTGATAATCTTGCTAAAATTCTGTAGGCATTTTAAGAGGTTGGTTTTCACAGTCAAAGTGACTTAATTGTTAATTGTTGTCCTGCAAGGTATGCTTTCTTAATTTGTGTGAAATGGTTGTGTCAAGTGCCTATTATTTAAGCAGTGCTAACTGGTTGATCAATGGTATTTCCTGCCCACCTACTTTCCTCTGCTTGAGGAAGAAATAATGCTTTAAAAAGGCATCTTTTCTTTACAAATATTACCACTTCAGTATAGAAGCTGACGTTTGTGCTTTTTTCAGTAGCTTTGAGCTGATGTAGTCTGAAACTCAGTAGAAACATTTAATTGCACCACTGTTTCAATTTTATGAAAGCCAAGTAGTATAAGGCTTAAGGCAATTGGACCTACCCGTTTGCCTTTATGCTGGTGATCAAAGCATTCTTTCCTACGATCTCAGATTTTATTTGTTAAAAGTTCTTCCATTATAGAAAATTTTAAACATCCTGGTTTTTAAAAGTCTGTTTAGTATTTTATTCATTATTTCTTTAGAAAGGACAGAATAGTTGAACAGGAATTAGCATCTTATTAGTTTTGTAAATTAGTAATTAGAGTAATGCTACCCTAATGTGTCTCAGATAAGATGTTGCATTTTCTAATAATCATTAATGTACCCTAATCAGTCTGATGTCCAACTGGATTTTATAAACTCAACTATTGTTACAATTGACATCATGCTTCTTAGATTAGTCTTATAGAATGAGGCTTTGTGAGATAAAGAATTAATTTACTTCTAGGAGAATGAAGCACTGATTTTAGTCTATAACTTTTTATGAATGCTTTGTTTTGCTGTTTTATGGGTAATATCTACTAAAACTATTACATTGGATAGGTTTGATTCTTATGTGTCTTTTCTGTCCTTCATATAATTGCATTTGTTGCTTACAGTGTTCGGATATATAAGGTAATACCTACTTAGAACCTTTGTCTTAATTAAGATCTCATGTTATCTAGTGACATTATAGTTAGGAACATACTTTTATGACCATTTTACTGTAGTTGTTAAGTGAATCCAGCTTTCCCAACTGACTTTGCTTCTTGGCAAAGTGACGCAGTGAAGGTCACAAAATCATGATCACTTGCCCACAAGATGTTGCAATCATCATAAATATGAGCTGGTTGCCAAGCACTCAAATTGTGATTATGGGAGTTATGCAACAGTTGTAACTTTGAGAACAGGTCATAACTAACTTTCTGAGGTTGTCATTATTTGAATTGTCATTAATGAATGGTCATAAGTCGAAGACCACCTGTAGTTAATTGAAACACCCATTGTTAGACATTCTGTTTGTGTAGGTCCAATAAGAGGCTTATTTTCACGTCTTGGGTGTTTACATTATGTTAGTTACACATAACACACTGAATATACACATTAAGTAAAGATTCTGAAAGCATTCTAAATAATATGAGAAAGTAAAATTTTAAAAAGTCGACAATACTTATTATTATAGAGTGGATAAATGGGAAATTATTTAGAATGAAGTTTGGTTTTATCAAATTAATGGTTCACAACTTTCCCTGTTTCCCTTTCTGAGAAGCAGTCAATTGGGAAAGCTGGATTTACCTAACAACTGCAGTAAAATGGTCTCAAAATTAGGTCCCCAACTGTAATATCACTAGACTATAATATCAATAGATGCATGAGATCTTAAGACAGAAGGTTTAAATAGGCATTACCATCTATATCTGAACATTGTAAGCAACAAATGCAATTATATGAAGCAGAGAAAAGGTACATGTGTCAAACCTATCCAAACTGACATTTTATTGTTTAGCTTTTGAATATTAGGTATTATAGTTTACACTGATGACAGCTGCCAACTATCATTACATACTCCTGTACTTTATTGGTAATAGTTACTACTACAAATGATTTTGTATCACCTATTCAGTATTGAGAAATGTTTAAGTTTTCCTAATGTCCTTGTTAATCTTTTGTTGGCATCCTGAGTTTGACGTGTAGCTGATAAGAACTTAAATTGATCCCTAAATTGAAGAGCCTTTTACAGCTTCTTTGCCCACACAAAAGTGTGAATCACTAAGTAATTCAGGCAAAGCAAGGGGCATCAAGTCTTTATAAAGTAGAGAAAGAAATAAAGCATACTATATATTCAGTATATGTAATATGTCAGAAAGCAAGCGATCAAACAATAAAAGAGATTGATTACATGTGAGGAACAATAGAAAATGTTGATTCTAGATAACAGCAAATTTATGGGTTACATTATTCTTTTCCAGCCAACTGTGTATCTTTTTTAAAATTTGCAAGTGTATTCAAGGACTTTCAGAATACACTATTTATTGTTTAGTACTGAAAAGATGAGGTTTTTTGCATACAAAAATAAATAGCCTTGACCTAGAAGAAAAATACATGTTTTCCTGATGTTGAAAAGAGGCCTAGACTGGCATATTAAAGGTGCTAATATCACCTTTTAAAATGCTAATACTGAAGCCTAAAATTTGAGGCAACAGACATATAATTTTCATATTAATTTTAATTAGACTAATTCCAGGTTTGGGTCTCCCTTTATTTTAAAAATGCATCTAATATAAGCTTTCCTAAAAATGCTGAATGAATAACCTGATTTAAAAATTTACTCTCATTGTGACTCATAAACAGCTTACCTAATAAGAAAGGTGGAGCCAATTTTTCATACTCCTTCTTCATAACTGCTTTGCTAAGTGAAATAGCTTTTTTTTTCTTTTTGGATCACTGATGACTTTATGATAATCTACCTTTCTTACAACAGCATTTATATATCTCCATGCCTTTTAACCTTCAGGTTTTCCCTTTCATTTTGTAAGCAAAGTCATTAGGAAAATAAAGCTTAATATATGTCTGGCACTGACAGCACATTTTTAAAGAATGCTCTTTTAGGGAATGAATGAATGAAGTTCTGAAGGCATCTCCTTTGTTTCTGTTGCATGTTTTTTAAAAATAAATAAATAAATAAAACAAATTGGAAAAATTCCAGTTTAATTTTCTTGAAATGCACGATTGCAGCATCTTACGTCGATCAAATATCCGTTACTGGTTATCTGTTAAATAGGATCTGAGTTTGAAACCCAGTGTTCCAATATTAATCACAAGAACAGATGCTGAAGCTCTTGATACATATAGGAGGATATTATCTGTTTAGATCCTCAGGATAATTTCAGATGAGATTTCATGGTTGGATCTCTTCTACATCATTGTAGATAAAATAGCAGGAAAATAATGAGCATGTTTTGTAATCCATCCCTTTCATAGAGAAGTATTCTGTAATGGAATACTAGTGCTTTCAATCAATAATTAAAATTCTTTATATGGCAAGATTCGATATATTTATTGCTTATTTCATGGGTTTATTGCTTATTTTGGTGTTTAGGGTTTTTCTCCCCTCCCTTTATCATTTCACTGAACTAAGGAGAAAGGGAAGGCAACTGTTTGGGGATCTGCATTTTGTAAGACAGTATAATATGTTTGATTCATTTCTGAATGTTGAATGCTGGTGGCACAATTATATTATTGACCATGAAGCGGCCACTCATTCTACTACTGTTTTGTATAAACTTGTATCACAGGTTTGTGCCATACTTAAAACAAAAAACCTGCAAAACCTGTTTGACTAGAAGGATAAAAAGTTACATGTAGACCCAGGTGAGCACCGCAGCTTTTGTGCCAGTGCTATAGTTTATAGTCTCTTACTGCAGATGACACTCTGGATTTCACTGGTTCCGAAATTAGCAACTGCATGCATAGCACGTAAGAAATAATCATTAATCAATGTATTTTGCTTTTATTTAAAGTTTGCTGTTAAAGAATTAAAAGAGCTCGACCATTGGAAGCGAGATCTGATGAAAGAAGCACACGCCCTTATAGACTTTTTGTGCGAAGACAAAGAAACTATGAAACTGGAAGAATGCTTTCAGATCTTTCGAGATTTTTGTTTAAGATTCAACAAAGCTGTTAAGGTAACAACAACTCCAAAACTCAGAAATATCTATTGGCCTTAAGAGATTACTAGGTTATCTCAGGCGATCCTTTGAGTCAAATAATGCATGACACCCTTTGGGGATACCAAGGAGCCATGTTCTCTGTTCTCTCATCCGTGTTTGCCTGATCCCTCCTGATGTTCCAGAGTTGTAATTCTTACCCTTGCCAAATGCCTGAACGAAATATTTCTGCAAAACTCAAGATCATAAAGTTCTTGGAGTACATAATCAAATATGTGCTGCTGTGATTATGGTTCCTGAGAAAACCCCTCAGATGCACGGAAATAATTTATATTTTATAAAATATTGTTACCCTTTATTCATTCATTTATTAATTTATATTGCTACACAATCATGAAGTCCGTACACAGATAAAAACAACATCTATTTAAAAAAAAACATATTGCACATGAGGCAATTTTATCCATCCAAAGCGGGGGGGGGGGGAACCAGACAATCATTGGCTGAAATGGTATACGGTTTCCTCCAAAGTCTCTTCCAACTCTGTTATTCTGTTATTCAATCACAAAAACTCCCTACCTGGAAGAAAAATCAGGGATTCATGTTCCTGGAAGAAAAGCCAGGGGTTCATGGCTTTGCAAAAGGCAGGTAGTACTGTGGCCATCTGGATGTCTTGGTGAAGCTGTTCTTCCACTACATGCAGCAGTAAACAAGGCAAGATGGGACTCTTACATGATGGGACCTGGAGCATGCCAATCCTATCAAATCGTATCAGTCAGTCAGAAGTAATTGGAGAAAGGCATTGTAGGTCTTAGTCAACACCTTCAAACACATGCTGGAAGTATATGATAACCAGCAGGTCATGGACTATTATATGGACATGTTGACTTGAGTAAGACCTTGTGGCCCAGGAATGGGCACAACTGGCATACAGGATAAAGTCGTGCAAAGGTTTTCACAACTGCAGCTATTGCCTGTTCTTCAAGCAGAAAGCCATTTTTTAAGGAAAACCCCAGATGGTACTTTGTATCTGTCTAGGGCAGTATAACCCCATCCAGAACCAAAATTATAAATTCTTTACATCCAGGTGGTCCTAAAATTGTCATTCATTTAGTTTTGCAGGGTTGAACTTGAGCCTATTTTCTCTTATCTAGATTTCCATGACCTCTAGTCACTGAGATGTAAGTTCAGAAGCATTGCTTGAATGCCCAAGCAATTAAATGTATTACTGGGAATTTATATATATTGCTGATAATACCTAACCACATGCCAATACCTGGGCAGGTATTGGAACATTCTAGAGTTTATAGAAATTTGTTTGCAAAAAGTTTGTCATGTGGCTGGGCATAATTCCTGCTGAACACCATTTGTTTATTCTTGAGCTCCAGAACAGTAACACATTCACCTTTGAGCTCCTTGTTCCATTAGACTTGTTTAAATTATAATTTTATTTTATTTACTTTGTTTCATTGTTACTCATGATCTCAACTCTCATGGATGCAGGAAGATTGGCTGTGTCTTTCATTGATGTGGATATTCAGCCTTTGGCCTTAGGGTCTTGTCAGTAATGCAGGAATAATATATTTATACAATTTATGGGCTTCCCAAGTCCTAATGACTCTGAGCAGCTTACAATTAAATATTCTCTTTTAATTGACTGCACTGATGACCCTGCTACCTCAGCTTACCTTCATGTGAACTAGGGAAGGACTTGTTTGAAATATTTTCTCAAGGTGCCTTGGAGAAGGGGGCTTGTACCCAATTTATCTCAGCTTTTCATTGATTAGACCTTCGTCCTGTCCTTCAAGGACATTCTGTCCCCGTACAGCCACACTTTGTAGATTACATCAGACAGTTCTGCAGCAGCCCAGTACAAAAAAAAAATCAAAATAGCACAAAATATGCCCCTTTTTCGTACCTGATGCTACAGATATACAATGACACATCATTAATTCCATTTTCAATATTTTCCACCCCGCCGCCAGACCAGATCCATATTATATTTTTTTTATCTTTCTCATCCTGATAGAGTCCTGGTAAAAATCAGCAGGTCAAAATGAATTCTTGCTTGCGACACCTTAGTAGTTCTGACAATCTGGTTCACCCCATTGTTTCGTGTCACCTTTCAAGAGTAGCTCCATCTGCCAAACTGCCCTTGCCTATTCTTCACTGTCAAGGTCAAGTCTTCTACCAGATTTTATTTACGCCTCTTTTCAGTTTAGAGGATTTACTTTATTTCAATCCCTCTGCGGTGAGATTGCACAAGTTATTCTGCCATGTTGTAACATTTCCTCCAGGGCTTTCTGGGAATTTTTGTAGACATTATTCATAGGCAGCAGATCAATTCTTTACAATATAATGGGATATTTTGGCTTTTCTTCTTCAAGTAAAACAGCAGTTTGGCTTTTCCATCAGTAAAATATATATTTGGCTGCTGTTTTTTAAAAATTTGTAAGGAGATAGTTACTATTTTTTAAACTGTCAGATTTAAATATTTGATGAAAGACTTAGCATAGTTCTATCCTCCAGCTACCCCTCTTCTTCTGACATGGAGCTGTTCCTTCATTCTCCATGTTAGTGTCAGAACCTTCTGATCATATAGCTACCAGTTTATCTTATTTCACACTTGTTATATTGGACAAGGTCCTTAATCCATTTATTTCATGTCTTCCAAAATCAGCTTCTGCTTTTTGGTTAAATTAGACATAACACAGTCTACCTTTTACCAACCTCTAATTTCCTTTGGAAACATAATTTTATTCATCAGAGGTCTGTCACGCTTTTACTAAATAATATGGAAATGTTCTCACACTTTTTAATGGCACCTAAAAACTGTGAACTTTTGCCTCAGTATTTTTCCAAATGATAATCATAACCAGCTATCCAAAATTGCTTCTTAACAGTAATGTCAACATCAGCAGCATTCTTCTAGGGTGTTGGGTGTTCCCTTTATGTTACATGGATATATGGGCTCAGCCTCCTTCATCATCCAGTGCTATAGTTTGCATCTTTGATCTCAAGAGTAGCATTCTCTTGAAAGCAGCCCCTCTTCAGTTACCTTATGGCAACCAAACTCCCTTTCAAGTAAGACACTTACCTATGTCTGTGTATCACAGACATAATGATGAAGAACTACAGTTCTTTGAACGGTTATATATGCATTCACATATTTCATCCTCCAACTGACTTGGTTTCAAAAGATCTCTCAGATCTGCTGTTTTAGTCTTAGAATCTGAAGGGGTTCAATGGGAGTTATATGTGTGAAACAGAATGTCTATCAGATGTTTTTCTAAGGTGTAGAAGATTTTAAATGTACAAATATGTAATCACATGTGTGGATGCCCAGATGACCACTATCAAACCTGCAGTTACACGAGAATGATCAGTTCTTTCCAATCTGATTTGTGTGAGGTGTACATTGATGGAAGAGCATTGTTTTATTTGCAAGTGATGGTGAACAGTGTTCTTATGGCACAGAAAACCCAGGTGTTTTTTTTTTAAAAGGCAAGAATCACATTGCTGTATCACATTAAAAGCATTTAAATGCTTTATAAAAGAAAACAGTATGGAAACAATGCTAAGTATACTGAAGCATTATTATCCTACCTTGTACTTAAAATGTGTTCATATTCATAGAAAACATATTCAAATCTGGACATGAATTTTACTGTTTGCTTTGACTGATTTGCTTATGTTTTCCTAATATATTAAATGACAACTTTAGAATTCTGGACAATATTATGACTGAGTTGAATGTTTAAAGAATGTTTGAGCATAATGGGATAAAATTTGAGGAGCATATAATAACCACTTGCAGTTAGGCCTATGTACTTGCAATGAGACATCCACAAAATATTTAGTACTCCATTTCATATTCTGACAGAAAATTATTACAGTGCTACTTTGTTTTAAAAAATCAAGGATAAAGATGGGGTACAGGTAAGGACGATTAATATAAGGGAAAATTTAATGTAAATAAGTAATTAATTCCATGATTATAAATATGTGTTTCCTGAACAGGAAAACAAAGAAAGAGAGGCTCAACAACTCCAGCAGCTACAGCGACTTAAAGAGCTGGAGGAGAAACGCCGGTCGTGGGTTGTTGCGGATATCAGTGCTTTTGGTAGGAGCAGTAGTGAAAATGATGTTGGTACACTAACAAAGCGAGGACTAGAAGAATTTTTACCCTTTTTGCAACAAAGGCCCCAAAGTCCTTCTTACAGAAGTACCAGCACAAGACGCTCTCGACATTCCTTGGGCGTGAGTGCTGAAAGAGAACTCTTTACTTTCCTGGGTACCTCAAAAGGAGAAGATCCGAACAGGTTTAACAGTCTCCCTCGTGAACATCCTTGTCCAACAAGACCAAATGTAGCATGGTCAGAAAATAAGGAGCCTGTGGATGTCGGTTTCAGCCATTTGCACTTAGACCAAACTTCCCAAAACAAGGACCACAGTTACCAGTTTTTCCCATCTCAGGCTAAACATGTGGAAGATACTGTCCATGATAATCTCTATAGCAATCAAGAGAGGTCAAATAATGACAACTATAGGTTCAATGTGCCTTGTGGGGAATCCAGTGATGCAGTTCCTTGGAACCTATCTATGGAAGAACATGAACACATTCCAAGACTGCATAAGTTTGACTCTCATGAAACAAATGACATAGAGGATTCATCTCCAATTCATTATGTGGCTGGAATGCAAGGCTTAGATGCTCAGGATGGTCCATTACACTCTCCTGGCATTACAGGAAATCCATTCAATAGAGAAAAGACTCATTATAAAATTGAACATTCTGCCAAAATGATGAGGTATGTTAATGAAGCTCTGGAACCTGATAACAATAGCCCTACATCTTCAGATGGTAGCATTTCAGGAACTAAAATTCAAGGACCAATTTTCTTTGAATCAGATTTTGAATGTTCATTGACACTTGATATCTCAGAAGAAAATAGTTCAAAGGTAGGTGGCAATAAAATGGATAACAAAAATGGTGCTAACTCCCCTTATATGAATGATCTGCAAACTGGTGATAATGCCATCTTTTCTAATGATAAACCTGACACTAGCAATAAGCCTAGTTTTCCAAAGGAGAAATCAGTAAGGAGCAAAGACACATTAGGACCAAAGAGAAATTCCTTGAAAGACAAAACTTCAGGTACCACAAAATCCAGCACTGCCTCTCCAAATCATCCCAGACCTGTGAGAACTCTGAATTCATCAGAAAATGCAAGCATGAGAAAAGTTGTACCCATTTCTAGGTCCACTAAACCAGCATCTCCTAGTTGCCCCAAAAAACCAGAGGTTAAGCCTGCATCTCGAGACATGGCTGTAGCTGAAACACGTCTGTCACGTCGTAACTCCGTCCGGGGTATTGTAGACACAGCACCAAAACCTCAGTATCGGCAGAGTATATCAGTAGAAGAGCCAAAATTTCAGCATGCAACTTCAAATTCAAGCGGTGGCCATTTTGAGAAGGAGCAGCTTCAGCATAAAGGCTCTTTCAAAAAGCCAAGCTGCAAACCAGTCAGATATGTTCCCAAGTCAAAAACTGATGAAACCAAAATGTGCCGCTCCTTAAACAAATCTCAGGGCCCTGTGGATGCTAACAAAAGCACATCTGTCATGGCTCCCAAGGCACCAGCTCCTGTTCCGAGTTTTGCAAGAAATACAGTGGCCTCTTCGTCAAAATACGCAAAGGTGGATTTGCCCCCTCCTTCCAGAGCTCCACCTCTCACAAGGTCTTTGTCTCAAAGACTACCTCGAATGAAAGTAACAGCCGCTTCTGATGATTCTAACCCAAAGGAAAATGGTGGAAGCACACTGAAAAGAGCCAACAGTGCTAAAATTATCAAAAGAAACACTGACAACAGTGACCTTCTTAGTGTTAAAGCAGAGCCTGTGCTGAGAGAACTAATAATGGAAAAACCAGGATTCCTTAAATGCAAAGATGTGAGTCAAACTACAATTGGGAAACTATTCAATCACTTCTAAAACATAAAAGCATTTGTACCATTTGGCAATATGGAATGTGAAAACCAGGTTTCTCAGTGCTAACTATTTTTGTTGTGAAAGAGTCTAAACAGTCATGCTGTATTTTGTTATTTGATAGAAACTAAGGTACCTTGTGCAAATCCTGAGGGATGCCTGAATTGAATGTATTTCAAAACTACTGTGATGGAATAGCTGTAACTAAGATCCCTTGTCTTGGGGAGACAGTACCTCTTCAGGAATTTTGCATGCTAAAACTGATTTCCTCAACTGAGTGTTCTGCCAGACAACACCTCATCTCCAAGTTAGCTGGCTTGAGATGAGATGAACTAGAGTTAATTACATGTAAAAAATTTTTTGCAAAGTTGGGGAAGATTATGTTAACAATTTTTTTCATGCAATGAAAGGCAGGGAATTCAGAATTAGGAATTATGGCCAGTTGTTGTATTGTCACTGCTTTTCTGAGAATACAGTCCTGAACCCCCCCTTTTTTTTTTTGCAAAAAGTATGAAAAATACACATAGATCATTTTAATCAGTTAGGCTCAAGAATAATTGTGTCTATTACAGAGTCCATTGCTGGCAATTGGACACATGAAATTTCTGGCCTACTAAATGATAAAAATTGAACACTGCTTGCTTTGGAAGGGGTGTGACCATAACTTCATCTAAAGTATATACAGCATGTCTTCAGTTGTGTGTGTGTCTTTTGGAAGGAGGAAAAACTCTGCTGGGCAGAATTTTTATTCTCCGTGAGTGTAACAACTGCCTTACATGTACAAATAGAATACTAAAAGGAATGATTGGTGTTGAAATTAGTTGGTTAGCTGGAAGCCATGGCTGTCAGAAACCACAAGTACTAGTTAGAAAAATGTTTATGGTTGATTTGGCTTGTCTCAGTCAAGTGCAAACTTGCCAGCTTTAGGTATACATAAGTGCCATATTTATGATACCTATCACAAATGCTGCAGCTTGAAACCTGCAAGGGATGTAACACTTTTCCTATCAGTTCTGGTTTCCATTGATTTTTAACTATGCCACTTACTTGAATTGCTGCTCCAGTTAGGAAAAGCCTTCAGTTTTTTTTTAAACTGTTTCTTTTAAAAAACAAGTAGGCTTGAAATGTACAAATTTTCTTTAAGTAGGATAAAAGGCTCTTTTGCCTCAAGTGTGGGTTTTAACATTCCTTTTTAAACTTCACTTATAGGGGCGTGAGTGCGTCTTTGTGTGTGTGTGTGTGTTAGTATGTTAGTGTTAGAGAAATAGTTCACTGCATGAGAAATAACATCAGGTCAGGCTAAGATACAGAGAATGAGGAAAAACCTGTTAATGTATATTTTGCATTCTCTCTGGTCATTTTCCAAATAAATATCGGGTGGTGAGGTTTATAGGGAAAGTGGCTACTCAGCCTCTTTATTTAAGCAGCTGCCATTTTATTCATTGATGAAATATTGTGAAAATGCAAATAATAATATTAATATTTGGGCAAATAACGTTAGTTATCAAGCCATGTTTTTAGCATTTTTAGCATTCCCACTCTTTCTTCTATATGTACATCAGTCCTATGTAATTTGCCCAGACACTGAACGATTGAAATGAATAATTTTAAAATTTCAGCTCATGATATTGTGTTTTTCTGTGACTGTATTATTTTTTACTCCCCAGCTTGTTTGCCAAAATGCCATCAAGTGTATAGTTGAGCCACCACTTCGGTAGAATGGCTGGCCAAACTTCCTTATGGTAAATGCTCTTTGAATGGTATCACTGCTTTTGATTTTAGCAGGTTCTTGAGTTCTCCTTCCTTCATAGATAAAATGCAGTAATCTTTCCCTTTGGCTTTACTTACATCATTTTATACTCATCTGCAAAAGCAGGTGGTGGATTTTTATTACCTTTTGATGGTAGTGATCTTGAAAAGAGAAAATAATTTAAATGTTACATGTTTGGAAACTGTAAGTAAATTTCTATATAAAAGTATATGTAAAAATGAACTGGATGTATTTAATGGACCATTTATACATTTCTGAGTTTATCTTGCTAGTTTAATAAAGTTCCCATTTATGGGATTTGTGCTATATGTTTCCATTCTTCCACTGTAATTTTGCTTAGAATTTTGATTGGTATTCCAGTTAAGAACCATGGTGGAAAGATTAATCATAAAATGGAAAAAATAAATACGATTAAATGATAAATTGACCATTTTACATTAAGCATTTAAGCTATTCTGAAACTAGATAAGAAATGTCCAAGGCAAGAGTGCCCAGTGCCTGTCTTCTGAATCTAAGGAATAGCCATCTTGGACTATCCAATGTTCCTGCTTCTTGCAAGCCACCACTGCTCTTGTGGAAGAGTCCTTGGCAGGATATAAAAGCAACTATCCATAACTGAAAACGGAAAGAAAATTTAAGAGGTGCTTAAGCCTAGGTGCAAATACTATTCAAGATACCTCATTCTTTTAGGGAAATTATAGTCTGGATGAGGTATTTTCCCTTCTAGTTTGAGGTTTAGGTTGCCTTATGAATATGTAAAAATTGACAAGTCTGAATTTGTCTTTGCATTTGTTTGTATCCACTTAGAATATTTTATCTATTGCTACATAATTTCAAGAAGAGGAATTACACACTTGTTTAGACAGGATTGGGACCAGCATATGACATAGATTAGGTTGCCCTTTCATAAAGACAAATCATCTGAAATACAGGTTAAAAATACAATTGTCTTATAAATAGGCACACAGAAAAATGGTATCACAAAGTAACAATAGCCGAATTCAATGGATCCGCCACAAAAACACTACAATTGGAAATGCCATCAACTCATGAACAGAGTCAAAGTGCCAAAAGCTCTTGTAAAGCTCTTGTAACTTGTGTTCTACTGCACACCCTGTTGTGGTACATACAGTTTTTTAAAGGCAAAAAGTTTTTGACATAGAGTGTTGCACAGACCCAGCCAATTGTGTTTTGTTTTATTATTTTAAGAAATCATGGTTTAATACAGTATGTCAGCCCAACAAATTTGTTAATTAAAACTGATACAGAAATTTAACAGGGTTTTTAAGTTAAAATTTTATAATAAATAATTATATAGAATAATTATGTAGAAATTATGTCAAAAACTTTAAAGCCTATGATAGTTTCAGATATTTTTTTTGTCATTAGTTGTTTTGGATTAGAAACATGTCAGTGTTCTCATTGCTAGACTGCTGCATAATAGTGATCACATTTTTAAGAGTTTTGTATTATTTCCTTAAGACATCAAGTCTGCCTTTAACTCTCTAAAGCAGGGATGTCAAACTCACATCGTCACAGCAACGTCGTGTGACGTATCGGGACTTTTTTCCCCTTCGCTCAACCGGGTGGGGGTGGGGCCAGCATGTGACACATCCGGCCCGCAGGCCGTGAATTTGACACCACTGCTCTAAAGGTTTCAGATATTGTTAATATATTTTGGGAAATTTCATGTATTCCATCCTGGGAAATCTGCCTCAGAAGATTTCTTGATATGCTTAACTAGCATCTCTCATATGATGACTGAATACCATAATAGATTACACATTTTTAAAAATGTTGCTCTTTGGAGAAAAAAAGCCCCAATTACCAATTTTTACTAATTGCCTAATTATTTTCTTGTTCTTAGATAACATTTTATAATCCCATGTAAATGCACGTAGATATAAACATACACACGTTCATATTCTTTGAGTTATTTATTTATTTATATAATTTATATGCTCTCCATCTCATAGATGAGCAACTATGGGCAGATTACAACATCATAAGACAGCAATATAAAAAATTAAAATGTTAAAAAAATTAGACATTAAAATGTTAAAAGTTAACAAAAAAAACCCCTAGATTAAAAGAACCAATTGATAAACAGGGTAAAATGTGATCTTAGTATGCAGAAACATAGGCCAAAAATGCAACAAAATTAGTCCCATTGGCCCATTTTCTTAAACTAGCATTCTTAGCTATTTTTTAAACTTTGGCTATATGAGAAAATATAAAAGACAGCTGTCACTCACCATGGGAAGCAGATTCCAGCAAAGAAAGAAAAAAAAGCTAAAATATTTCTCTGATCTGCTAACTTCCTTTTCTTTCATGCACTTAGCTTATTGATTTTAATTCAAAGATAAGATATCCATTAGCATAATGACTTCATTTTGGGAGAGGCCTTGCAGATGCAGAGTCATCTTTTAGCAAGGGTAGAGTTTTCAGATGGATAGTAGTTGCGTCAGCTTGTTAGCAAAGATTTACTCCATAGTAAAGTGTGGGAAAATTCCATTTCAATGCTAATGCATTCTTAGAAGAAACACAACTGCATATTCATCCTTGGAGTGTTTCATAGGCTCCCAACATCGGTCGTCTTACTTGTTTTAAGGTTATTTTCAAGTAATCTGAGCTAAGCAAGACAGGTGATAAAGTACAGGTAGTCCTCAACATACGAATACAATTGAGCCCAAAATTTCCACTGCTAAACAAGACAGTTGTTAGGTTATTTTTGCCCCATTTATGATCTTTCTTGCCACAGTTACGTGAAGCACTACAGTTGTTAATGTAGTAACACTGTTGTTAGGTGAATCTGACTTGCCCACTGACTTTGCTTGCCAGAAGGTCACAAAAAGTGATCACATGACCCGGGATACTGCAACCATCATAAATATGAGCCACTTGCCAACCATTTGAATTTTAATCATGGGGATGCTACAAAAATTTTGTGAAAGTTTTTTCACTGTTGTAATTACGAACGGTCACTATACAATGATTGTTGAGTTGAGGACTACTGTTTGTCAATTTTAAAGGTACTTTTGAATCCAAGCTAACTCAAACTCTGCATTTGCAAATATTGGGAGAAAATAAAACCCAAATTCAGAACTTTGTGATAATGGCAAGATGAACTAATTGCAGTTACCTTGTAAAATAAAAACAGAAGGGAGAATATAATTTGACTAGAATATAATCTATTCTCTTTTGGTGATAAGGATGTTTTGGAACAGAAGTTGACACAATCACTTCTAGTCTTCAACTCATTTTCAGTAAAGAAAGAGAAGATTATATAAATGGAAAAGCAACCACACACTGACTTTCTGTGAGGGCTGCATCTGCATGACATGCTGAATCTTTCACCACAATACTTTTAATTGGATGGGAGGAAGATTTAATATATTGTGGGAGGACTAAAGAAGGGTCATTCAGGAAACTAACTTTAGATTGACCCATTTCCACATTTGATATTTTTTTCCTATTACAGGAGCACTGAAAGGTAAATTCGTCTGAATGTAATCCAACTGCTATAGTTTTCTTGGCAGAAGTACAGGGTTGCATGCCATTGCCTCTTTCTGGAATGTTCTTTTCCACTGTCTAGCCTGCAACCCAAGTTTTTAATCAGTTTCCCATTCCAGTATTAAGTAGATTAGAACTTGTTTGTTTGTTTGTTCACCTATAGAGACCGAAAAAATAGGTAGGTGCAGCCACAAATCAACACCCTAACCCAATAGGATTTCAGAGGGAATCTGGGATATTCTTGAAATTGTGGCATAGTTTAACCAAAGCCTGTTGCTCCTTGGGATGAGCATGCAACTAGGTTCTTGATTATATGAAATCATCTGTGCAGACTGTCTTTGTGGATCCCAGAGATTCCCCTCTCATTTCCAAAGGAATTTCAACAGATGAAGTGGCACAAGAAATGCCTAGAAAGCTGCTGGAGAAAACTAGCAGGAGTTAATGAAGGTCTGTCTTGTGATAACTATGACCACAGCCACTTATTTTTCTGCTCTTGTTACACTCAGGGATATTCATCTAGTGGACTTTGTTTTGGATCATTCAATCCCTTCTAGGTATTTCAGGCTGGGGAAACCCTTGCAAACCACTGTGACAACTTTTTTGTGTTGTTTGGATCCTCATGGAATTGGATTCTTGTTGTGTGGGTCCTATCTGTAAGGAATTCAAGCCTATTGGTCTTGATAAAGGGTCCTTGGGCTCTATGTTCTGCCTCTTGTGTCTCAGATTTAGGTTGCACCTGACTGATCAAAGTCACTTGGAAGATGACATGTGGTTGAAAGCAGGTAATGATGAATAGGTCTCTGATTTGAAAGAAGTGATGATGCACCGTCACTTCAAAAGGCCATAGCTGGATCCTGACTGACTTTGGCAATTTTCATCCAGTCTTTATTTTTTTATCCTTCAGAAGCTTGTTGAGAAGATAGTAGACATACAGCTGCTTTCAGAAGCAGATTATCTGGAAATTATCTAGTTTTTCTACATCGTTATCTATTCCCCTTCTAATCCCATCTCTCTATTTCTCTCTTTTTTTTAATTGTGTCCATGCTATCTTAAACCTATTCTCGTTTTTAACCATCATCTCTTAACAGCCTTAAAGTTTTAATTATTCGTTTCTTAGCTTGTTTTCCATATTCTTCTCTTAGATCTTTATTTCTATCTACTTCTACATCTTGGTTGCCCATTTTAAGCTTTTCTCTCTTCTCTATCTTTTCCCATTGTCTAGCTTGCCAGCTATCTACTCTTGCCCCTCTCACTCTCCTATAAAAATCTTTTTGTTTCCCTAATTTCTTTTTTGGTTTCCTTAAAGTACTCTCCCTTTGGTTTTTATCGTCAATCCCACTTATTTGGGTTTTAATCTCCTTTTTCCCTCCTTGTTCCATTTGTTTTGTCTGTCTCATTTTTTCATAGGCAAAGCCATTTTAAAGTACATAATATTGCAGTGGAATATCTAATAGAATTTAGAATTATTCAGTCTCATACTCTCAAACTTTATACCTTGCTGTACAGAAATATCTGAATTTATGTCTGCTTGTTTAGAGAATAACAACTTTAAGTATTTATTAGAAAATTGTTTTGAATATTTTTTCTGCTTAAAGTTTCAGAGTATATTTGGAACTGTCAATATGAGCCCTTCACAGTGGGATTTTCCAGTGGAACTATGTTGCCGGCCAATGGCCTTTGTTACACTCACTGGTTTGGATGTTGTATATAATGCTGTTCATCGAGCTGTCTGGGATGCATTTTGTGCAAATAGAAGAGCAGACAGAGTACCAATTTCTTTCAAAGTACTTCCTGGTGATCATGAGTATCCCAAATGCAGAGTAAAGGTATTACCCTAAATCTTACAGTAAGAGTTAAAAGTCATATTTTAATGTAAGTTTATTTTAAGTGAGATTAAATTATTTAAATTCTGTTTTGAGTATTTCCAGGGTTATTTTGGAATTAACATTGGTAAATTTATTCTTTCAAAAGCAAAGGTAGAACTATAGTTAAGGTGAAACAAACCTAACACCTTAAATAGGCTGGAAACTTTCTCTGATTATGACCTAAACAAAACATACTGTTGATGTGCAGCTATATTAAATCAAGCTGAAGAAATAATACAACATTATTTTAAATTGGCTTCATTAGGAATAAATTTAGCAAAACTCATTCCGTACATATGCAAGTTAAATGATAAGCAGGGAAGAAAAATATAGAGAACTAGCTCTTAGTGTAAACTGGAAGACTATAGATTCTTGTCCTCCCTCAGGCATGAAGCCAGCTGTATGGGTTTACACAGTCATTTTAAGTTTAAGAAGAAAGCAATGCCCAATGACTTCTGAAATTTTGCCAAGAAAAATATAAAGATTAGTCCAGGCAGTCACCAAGTGTCAATGTTTACTTGAAGGGACAAAAAAAAAAGCCACCTGTCCACAGTAGTGATGATACCATTTTTCAACTTTTTCAGAGATTGTCATATGAATGGTACATTCCAAAGGGTATCCTGAAAACAGGTTGGATGAACAAGCATCTGAATTTGGTTCCTGCACTTGTTGTCGTATTTTATGAGCTAGACTGGGATGAGCCGCAGTGGAAAGAAAAACAATCGGAATGTGCTACTAGAGTTGAAATTGTCAGGTATTATTTTATTTATTCTATAAAATACTGTTTTACAGTAATACTGAAGAGGGAAAGAAGATATAATTCACTTTTTTTTCTTTTGGTTTTAGAATAGAAGCTGTTATCTGAATGCTTCTTTAAAATAAAAGCTTTACAATGTTTAAAGTATCTGTCAAGTAAAAAGACACTGCAGTTCCTTTTTAGAATCTAAGTGGCAAATAAAACACCAATTTTTGAGTCTTGTGAAGTTTTAAAATCTGTATATTTGTTATTGCCCACCTGAAAGAACAAATACATTTTAGTTTGTTAAGTCTTTATAATCTTTGGTTAGCTTGATGTCTTATTTTTTTCAGGCAGAGTTTGCAGGGCCGAAACACAAAAGTTGCTGTAGTTTTAATTCAGAAGAAAACTCCATTACCTCCAGGTAAAATGCAATTTAACTAGAGTTGTGTGACTGAAGCATGGTAATCTAAAGTAATATGGGAAGTTATTCTTGTTTAGTGAGCAGAAATAAGAGCAGTGAAAACAGTTGGAAATAGTTTAGGTTGGAATCCAGTATTCATCTTCCACTTATGAATTTTTTGTCAATGAAAGCAGGACACTTTCTCCTCTAGTTGTCAGTAAACCCAGAAGGATTTTCCTGGATTATCGGATATCCTTGGAAACAGATTTGTAAAAGTTTGCCCCATTGCATTTTTGACAATCAAAGCAGTACTGTTAAGGGAAGAGAAGACTAGATGCATTAAAATAAACAGGAACTTTTTGTTTATAGTAAAACTACAATTTGTAACTGACAATTTTGCAGTACAGTTATACATATTAGGAAAAATATTTAAAACAAACGATATAGATACAAGATACGTCTAGGAAATCTTTTAATAAAGGCTTTGGTTAAGATAATGAGAGTCTGCATTATAGAAATTCATGGAGAAAAGATGTTCTCTTTTGAAAATACATAATTCATGTAAATTAACTTGAAAGAATTGTCCATCAAGCAAATTGCTTTCAATTGTTTTACAGCAATTATTAACATTGGAAAATTGGATCAGTCTGGACATAATTATTTGCTATAGCCTGAAAGCCATCAGCCTATAAAATGGATCAGCCTTTCCTATGAAATGGATTAGTTAATTATTTCAGCTTTTGCATAATGAATAAAACAGTTAACAGCTAGAAAGAAAACAAGCAAGAAAACAAGCTCAGAGAGCACCAAGGACCCCTCATCTCAACCCTGAGCTACATATATTCACCTTTATTAGTTACAGCTATGTGCAGAGGAGCAGTGATTCTGATTCTTTCTAGGAAGGTGGCTGTAGTCAGAGAGTGGGAGGAGAAATCAAGCCTTGGGCTTCCAATCTGGATTGCCATCGGGCTGATCCCTCCCTGATCTTACTGAGTATCTCAGATGATAAGGTAGCATCAGTACTGATAGCACATGGCTATACAACTCCAGACTGAATGGGAGATACAGTGGAAGTCTTCAACTTGTGTTTGGAAGTTATGTGTTTGAAAGGGGAGGAATAAATAAAAAAATCAAACAGCTGGCTATTCTAAAAGCCAACTGATTACATGACAATTCCAGCTTTACTTGTGACTAGGCTTGTGAGCTCCCAAAGTAAGATGGGTCATAATTTGGTGGTCTTTCAGACTAACAATTTATAGCAATAGCACTTAGACCTATATACTGCTTTACAGTGCTTTACAGCCCTCTCTAAGCGGTTTACAGTCAGCATATTGCCCCCAACAATCTGGGTCCTTATGCCAGATGAAGAGGTGCAATGTGTGCCCGAAGGACTTTTGCTCAGCTTGGGCTTGTATTCCAATTAAGATCATTCCTGGAATGGGAGATAGTAGTAATAGTTACTTGTACCTTTACTCCTCATGGCTGGATTATTGTAATTTCCTTTACACAGGACCACCTAGAAATGACAGCTACCGCAACATGCAGTGGTCTGCAAATGAATGGGACTGTTTTGATAGTCCCATTCTGTGTTGTGGGCGCTGCATTCATTACCAGTTTCTGTTTTCTGGGTGCAGTTCAACATGTTGCATGGCTTAGGACTTGGTTATAAAACTGCTTGCTTTGAGTAGAATTTGCCCCCCCTGAGGTATACAGAGAGAGAACATTTGTTAAGAGATATTTGTTCTATGCTGAAGGTCATCTCTTGTGCAGTCAGATACCATTCATCCTATTTATTAACATTTATTATTATTATTTATTATTTATTTGAATTTATATACCGCCCCATTCCGAAGACTCGGGGCGGTTCACAACTGCAATTACGACATAGATAAAAATTATTTAAAAAATTTTTAAAACCCCGTTTAAAACCAATTAAAATTTATATGTTTTGTAGATTAGTTAAATTGGCCCAATTGAAGAGACATAACATTACCTGTAACAAATAAATGTTTGAGACAAAACACATCGATTTTCCTTGTCTGATGATGATGATGATGATGATACTGTTTAATCATGTTGATTATCAGTGATTCTATGTACAATTTTCTTCACATTTTTTGATCTTGTATGGTTGCTTTCAGTTGTTTCAGTGTTTCCTAGATACATTGTAATAAAGTTTGAGAATATTTGGATTAAGATTATTCAAATCATTTTTGAATGTGCTTGTCTGTATTTACTCTAGGAGAAGATGTTATTGCTTCAGAAAGGGCAGCAGCTTTATGTAATGCTTGTGACCTCTCTGGAAAGTCACTATTTGTTTTGCCACACACTGATCATCTTGTAGGTTACATTATAAGGTAAGTAGATAATGTAAAATGTAGGCTTTTCTGTATTACATCTTGAGAGGCAGAAGTCTTTGTTGATATCTTTAGAAGTATGCTGCTGAGATTTACTGTAATGTAATTGGTATAAAATACCTTTCACAATTTAAAATCACTTTCTATTTTTCCCCGGTTATTTTATCTTTTGACATAAAGTTGGACTAGCAACTCCAGAGCCCCAAGATTATTCTATCAAAATAAAGTAGGAAAAAAGTTCCCAGCCCATTTTTGGGGTGATTTAACTTTGTTAAGAGAAAAGCTAAAGCAGATGTGCTAAGTTACTGTTACTTTTATAAAGTAATGTATAAAGTAATAAAGGCTGGATTAAAAATGAATAAAAGGCCTGCCTTGGATGAAATTTTGCAAATTCACAATAATATTCATACAAACCAGAAATCACATAATTTTCATTTCATGTTAGCCATTCCTAGTACTCTTCTGAAATTTCCCTGCTATGTCTAACTACCCTTTATCTTCTTTTTAGCAAAACGAAGTACTGAGCTACAGCAATCCTTTATTTTCATTTTCCCAAAATTCCTTTTAAGAACAAAGTCTAACCCAGAAACGTTTTACAAAACAAACTGATGTTGCAGGCTATTGATTGCTTTACAATATGTCAGCTTTCCATTTATTTATTTTTCAAATTGGCAGGCACTAATATTTTGATTTTGGGTGTCTGTAGGTAGTTACAAGGTACCCCAGAAATATAAAGTGTTTGAAAATATGTTTGTACATTATTTAACTTATTTATATAAATTATTTAACAGTTCTATCAGTTAAAGTTCCTTGTACTGCTCTATAGTGCTAGCAAATACGCTAATCCAATTGTGCTTTAAGATTGTTTAGTAATCTGCCACGTGCCCCCCCCCCCCAATTCAGATACCTATTTCTCAGTGATTCAGCAATTAAAAGCCTTCATAGACAAGTTCATTAGGTATGTGCTTTATAGTCTTTTTGGATGACAGATTAAAACAGGCATTTACTAAATTAATTCCTAGGTATGCATATAATTTTGCTACTATACCTTTGCTGTGGTAATTTTCCATTCTGTATCTTTTCCTGTTTTGATTTCTGAGAACTTTTCAACAAAGTTTTAAATAAATATTTGTGAGAATTATTAAGTAGTGGGAAGAAGAAGTTATCCTCCCAAAACAAAGCATGTAATACTTGAGAAAGACAGGTGAGGTTATTTCCATTAAATAAATAGTAACTGATTACGGGTGGTTAACACATAGATAATTCTTTTACAATCTTTTAAATAGTTAGAAGGAGTTTAGTCCAAAATATAAATATAACTTGCATGGTTTCTGAGAAATATTATCAGTCTGTATAGGACTTTCCCTATCTGTAATGTTATGTATATTCTGAAATATGTCTCTTGTTTTTGTTTCTTTAAAAAATGTGTTATTTTCTTTCATAGGTTAGAAAATGCTTTCTATGAACATGCTCAGACCTATTACTACACAGAAATACGACGAGTAAAATCTCATAAAGAATATTTGAATAAAACAACACATCAGGTATTATTAAGATTACTGATAAAGTAAACTAATATTGATGAAGCATTAGAAGTAAGATTTTCAACAATACAAATATATAACATTATTAAAAGGTTAATTAAAAGGTAATATTAATATAAGAGTTACCTATAGAATTCTTTCTTTATTCAGATTTTAGTAGATTTTAAAATAAAATGTATTCGCCAAGGTGCTCTTGGCGCTGTCATTTATTACTTCCTGTTAACAAGCAATACTACTTTTACTGTTATTTTGATTAGAAAATTAATGTTTCATTATATTGAAAAATGGAAGAAGGAATGACACGTGTTTGCATATGTATATCTGTTTGTGTATCAGAAAAAGATAAAGAAGAAACGAAAAGCAGTTTGGGAAAATTATTTAAATCCTGTTGTTTTACTACAATTGACTAGAGATTGTAAAACATAATAATAAAACATCTGAATGCAAATTTTAGAAGCCCTATAAAAGCAAATTACAGAGTGCAATCTAGCAGCAAAAATAAAACTTATGCTAGTGAACAGAATTAATTGAAACCCACTGAAAATGTGTCAGGTTACTGTTTAGATAAATATGAAGAGTTATTGATCCACATTTAACGTTGCCTACATTAGAAAGTTTATAGTTAAAATTAATGTAGTTTAAAATGTTGCCAATTGGTTATGTTGCAGCTTTTGTTTGTTAGACATCAGTTCAAAATAGGATTCTTCAGTGAGTTGAAGCAAGATACATTAAATGCTCTAAAGTAAGTATTTTTATTCAAATATTGAAGTAGTAAGTGAAGGTCTCTGTTCATCAAAGGCAGGGACGGAATGGGTGGTAGAAGGGTGGAAAGATTTTGTATGTGGTAGTTGTTAAATCACCTGCTGCTGTTTTCCAGGGTTAAGTGCATACTGCATGTTCTTCCCAGTGGTAAAATCTAATTTTTTTCACCACCGGTTCTATGGGCATG
>JANHFL010005779.1:59419-82423 GCA_032468155.1 Oxyrhabdium leporinum | reverse complement strand
AGAGAAGAGAAGAGAAGAGAAGAGAAGAGAAGAGAAGAGAAGAGAAGAGAAGAGAAGAGAAGAGAAGAGAAGAGATCCCCTCATCCAAATAATTGATGAAGGTGTTGAAGAGTATTGGGCCTAAAACAAAGCCTTGGGGTACCTCACTGCATACTTCATTCCATGTAGATGCAATTCCATTGAGGACAACTTGTTGAGTGTGGTTGGTCAGTCAGTTACAAATCTATCTGGTGGTGATGTTGTCTAACCCACATTTTTCTATTTTATCAAGTAGTAGATTGTGGTCTACTTTGTCAAATGCCTTGCTGAAATTCAAGTAAATTATATCCACAGCATTGCTCTGGTCCACTAATTTTATCACCTCGTCAAAGAATGCAATAAGATTTGTCTGGCATGATCTGTTTTTGACAAACCCATGTTGGCTTTTCATGCCAACATATATGTGTGTGGGGGGGGGGGGTATATGCATAATGGTTATCTTTTGAGAGCTGAATACAAGGCAATTTCATTTTAATGTATGCTGATTAGTGTACATTTAAAGTGACAACGTTCTATTCTATTCTATTCTATTCTATTCTCAACCTCAACAACTTTAAGATGCATAGGTTTCAGCTCCCAGAATTCCCCATCCAGTATGCTGGGGTGAGAGGATATTATGTGGCTTCTGACTCAATCTGTGTACTCGTCTTTCTGCAACTGCTCTGGCATAGAAGCAGGACTGGGAGCTCAGGAATGGAATAGCAAAGATGACAAGGAATGATCAGGACACCACACTAATTGCTATTTTGGAATGCCTTGGCTTTGGTAAACATTCTGTACTAGCCCATTTCACTGCCAACACAATTTTATATCCATGTGTTTATTCAAGTGTGCGGTGAGTAATAAGGGTGGCTTTCTTCACTAGAACCACACCAGGCATATTCAGAGTGACTCACTGCTTCTTGAGAAGACTTGTACTATTTCCTGGGATACGAGAAAGATGATATAATTACCACTCAGTGATGGAACATGTGCCTGATCACATGTATGGCTGGCTGAGCACCTAGGCAAGCGGTATTCCAAAAGGCAGGTTTTGCATGTAATCCAGATGGAATGCATTCTTCATTTTGCCAAACATCAAGCTAGCCCCATTGTGAGATAAATTGGGTTTGGGTAAGAAATGGAAGAAGTGTGAAATTGGGTAATAGCAGACAGGTATGTATCTTTTACATCACTATGAAGTATTGACTGGAACATCCTGAAGATTTGAAACACATAAATCCTAGCTGGATCCCTGGACCAAATTCAATGTATCAAGTTCAATAATATATGGTTGTGGTCTCACAAACCAACCTGTGAAGTACTTTTTAAAATAATTCCAACTTTATTTTGTTCTGCAAGAAAATTAGTTTCCGTGTTTTGCAGTGACAACTGTAAGTATATACCTAAGTGAAATATGACTTTAGAAATTAAAAAAAAGGGTTGGGGGGGGGAAATCAGGCTGGGGATAAGGAGCTAAACATGTGAATATGGTCTTGCACATATCAGGGTTTTTCAGTATTGAATGTTAGATTTCCTAGCTGTGATAGAACTAATCCACATAAAGCTTTCAGCGAACTTCTCATATTTTAATCAGCCAATGGTCCATGAATGATCAATAAGTCTTGACACTCAAAATCCTGCTGGGAAGACCTAATAGGCTGGTGCTTCTGGATATTGACAACTGGCAGATACAGTGTATCCCAGGTAATTGTGCAGTGCTGATTTCACCAAGTTTTCCAAACTATCCTGGATGCTAATGAATACCTATTATCCTAACTGCAGAATCTAGCTCTGCAAAACCTCCTAAAACTATGTTTTCATATTCTCTCGCTGTAATAGTTGCACAGGAAGTGGGTCCTTTTTCCACAGATGTTAGCAAGATGATAATCTCACATTGTTCATGAAGTAGATCAGCATTTCTCAAACTTTGGCAACTTTAAGACGTGAGGACTTCAGTTCCCATGCTGACTAGGGAATTCTGAGAGCTGAAGTCTGCACATCTTGAATTTGCCTGTTTGAGAGATACTGAAGTAAATTATAAATACTACTACATTGGAGTGTTTACTTCTGGTTTGTTCTATTGCTTTTGATATGAAATATTAGGTCCTTCACTTAGAATAGGATTAGGACCAACTATATCTAGATCTTGACCAACAAATCAAGTTCTTTCTGAAACTCTAATAAAGAAGTAAAAATGCTGCAAAAATATCTATGGAGATTCCCAGTCATCCAGGTCATGGTTGTCCCAATGATTAGAGCTGAAGAAGCTTCTTGGATGAGAAGTGAAACATCTTCAAAGAAAAAACAGAAAGTCCAGTTGCCTCTTGAAAAAGCACCTTTGCTGCAAAATACAATTGTACCTCAACCATATTATGTAACAAAAGAGACAATTCCAATTTCCAGATATGTTGAAATAATTTATTTCCTATCTGGGCTTCTCAGTGGTCTAAAGTTGATCTTCTGCCAAGACAAGAGGAAACATACTGACTGAATGCAACAAAATATTGAGAAGTTTGGGTGGAGTCCAACAAGACAGAAGTGGAGATCAAGAATAGCAGGAATAGAGGCCTCCTATTTTTCTGCCTATGCTTTAGATTGCAGTACTGTGCTCACTGTAATATCCAGTGGGCTTTATTCCTACTCTGGTCTTTCTCTACTTGACCTGAATTTGAGATTTAGGCATAAACTCAATCTCTTTTAAAGGAACTTCCAAGAAGAGGCTTAGTCAGATCCCCAACTTCCTATCAGATCATAATGTAGCTAAATTTTGCCTTGTTGCCATGAGGATAAGGCAGCAAGAAAATACATTTGTTTGATATTCAAAATGTTATTCTTTCCCATCCCTTGTTCTGTTTAACACCTTTAATAAATATTTTTATGATCTATATAGAACTTTATGTACACATCCAAACTTGTCCACCTAGTTACTGACCTTAGTAGAGGTTACCTACCAAGCAAAGTTGGAATATTTTAAATAAGCACTCAGCAGATTCCAGAACACTAAATGAAAATGTCTGTTGTTATATGACTTACAATTATTTAAGCAATAGTCTTCTTGGTTTACCTTTGTTAATACAGGTAGTCTTCAACTTATGTTGACAATTGAACCCCAAAAGATGGTCACATGACCAGAAGACACTTATTTCATAAATATAAGTCAGTTGCTAACTATGAATTCTGATCACATGTCCATGGGGATGCTGCAGTGGTCAAAAGTGTGGAAAATGGTCATAAATCACTTTTTAAATGCCATTATAACTTTGAATGGTCACTAAATGAACATTTGTAAGTCGGGCACTAACTGTCTTATGTTTAGCTGCAAAATCTTTGTGTACAGAAACCCACAGTTTTTGGCAGTAACCCATATTGTCCTGGGCTAGAACACAACACAATCTTCTACAAGCTATTCTTGTTTAAACTACATATTGTTACTATTTCCAGCAGACTTTACTATAAAGACTATGGAAGCCTTTTCTAATTAGTGCTTAATTTGGTTTATAAAGGAGTGAACTAGGGTAAATCAAGTTTAAACACAGACGCAAGTTTGCATATTTGAATGGAGACTTTAGCAACATTTGAGTTTCAATTATTTATTGTATGAATTTAAGCAAATAAAGATTGACCTGCCCTGACATGTGCAATCATAGCAAATTCATTTACAATGGCACAATAGAATATTCAGAATATTTAATAAAAGTTCTTGTTTTTTCTATTCATTTTTATAGCTGCTGGAAGAAAGATAGAATAAATAAAATGAAATCACAAGTTCTTAGTTCAGCTGTGTATTGAGTGACTTCAGCTTTTGTTTTGTTAGCTTCAGCAGAGGGAATGCAATACAAGCAAGTCTTAAAGACTCATTATGCAGAATATTTAAATAATATATATGCACTATTTTAATTTGTTAAGGAAAAGCGTGAAAGTTGATTGTATAGAACATGGGTGCCAAACTTATCGTGTCACGTTGTTGTCATGTGATGTTTTGTGATGTTTTCCCCCTTTGCAGAGCTGGGGTGGGCATGGCCTGCGCGTGACGCATCTGGTCCACAGACTGCCAGTTTGACACCCCTGGTATAGAACTTCTGTCTGTTGAATCTTTGACAATCTCTTTCCACATTAAAAAAACTACTTTCCTAAAATTGTGAATGAGTTACGAAATCTGATGTTCCCTTCCATAAATTTTATGTGAAAGGAGAAATTGCTCAACATCTTTCTCCAGAACAGTAATCCTAAAAGAATTAGGAGGGCTGTCAAAATAGAGAAATATGTGAAAAAACAAATTATGATTTTCATTTTTCTGAGATAAAGCAGAATTTCAGTTATAGAAAAACTGAAAGAGAGCCTTTCAGGAATTCTAAGTTTCATTTTCTGTTTGAATTATCTATTTTAATCCTTCCAGCAGTCTTTATAAGCCCACTTCTAGCTCTGTTTCTGTAGGCAAATAGAAATTCTCCCATACAGACAGTCTCTGTATTATTCCTTATTGACCATTCAAGAGACAGTATTGACATAAAAATGTGAGCCATTATGTACCCACTCACATCTTGGGACAACCTAGCTGATAGGATTAGTTTACTAGTCAATTGAATGCTTTTCAGAATACTAAGCTGAACTAACAGTGGTTTATTGTGCATAGGCACGTGTTATAGAAATATAGTCATTCCTCTCCTCTAATATTCTTTAACTTTATTGGAATTCCACATGTCTTCAGCAAAGGACAAAGGATCATATTTTGATTCTGGCACCATTCTAGATCACTTTTTGGCTGTTCCATTTGGTGGGACAGTTTTCTTCATCAATTCATAGGTTAAATAAATTCCAAGGTGTGTTAGCCTAAGATGTAGTTGGCTGATTTATAAATCAGTAAAAATATGTCACTAACCATTTTCAAATGAGAATGACTCCACAGTAGTCCACAGGTAGACCTCAACTTACAACAGTTCATTTTGTGACCATTCAAAGTTACAACCGCACTGAAAAAAGTGATGTATGACCATTTTTCACAGATACAACCTTTGCAGCATCACCCATGATCATGTGATCAAAATTCAGAGGCTTGGCAACTGGTTCATACTTATGACCATTCAGTGTCCTGGGGTCATGTAATCACCTTTCTGACAAGCAAAGTCAATGGGAAGCCAGAGTCACTTAACAACCGGATTACTAATTTATCAACTGCAATGATTCACTTAATAACTGTGGCAAGAAATGTCGTAAAATAGAAGAGAATTCAATTAACAAATGTTTCACTTAGTAATAGAAATTTTGGGCTCAACTGTAGTCGTAAATGAGGATTGCCTGTAGTTAGTTTTTGCGTGGAAACCTAGAAAATTGAATTATTCCATGGAGATAAGTATGGCTACCCCAGTCAATTAGATGATAAAGCAGCTTTTGCTGGTTCTTGTTCTCCAGATGTAGTAGTTGTGAGTCTTCTGGTTCCAGTCAGGATGATAAAGTGGACTGTTGGCTGGGAATGCTCTTGTATAGGTTAGCAAGGCTGTTTTAAGACAGCTACAAGACATTTGGGGTGTGGTTTGGTGACTTTGAAAAAGTTAGACAGGTTACAGGGTTGCTTTGGGTTAGTACCTTGACATCAGGAAATCCCAGGGCTATAGATTAGATTAGGAGGAGGCACTGAGGCAATACCTTTGTATGGTTGCCAAGAAAATAACATGGATGCATCATGTAAATCACCATAGCATCAATCAATGAAAGCCTATTTGGTCTAATAGTTAAGGTACCAGCCTGGAAATTAGGTGAAGGTGAATTCTATCTCCACTTTACTGTAGGTATGAAAACTGGCTGAGTGGCTCACTCTCTCTCAGCCCAACTCTCCACACAGGGTTGTTGTGGTGAGGAAAGAGTATTATGTATGTTCACAACCTTGAGTTATTCATAAAAATAACAAAGGTGGAATATAAATAAATTGAGGTTTTACCTTTAGGAGATCCTGACAAGAGCATTGGTAGGCAAGGGGAGCGTGTAATCTTCTGTTTAAAGAAATCTTGCCTGAGAGCATAAGGTAGGTGGATTTGGATAGAAGAGTAATAAAATAAAGCAATGTAGTACTGAGGACCAGACTATTTTCCTAAAGAACATAAATCTGCTATTGTTCCCCAACAATTGATTCTGAAAAGAATGATTGCATTTTATCTTCTCTGATTATGCTTATTAGAATACAATTCCTGTCCCCTTGTTATTTGTGCAAACCAATCTCATGTACTCAATTAGTTTGTATAGTAACATTGTAGGCACTTTTAACCGCTGTTATTCATGGATTTATCTGACAGCTTTTAGTTTTGCTAGAACAATGAACACATGCTAAGAGTCTAGCTAATTCATACATTTAAGAGTTCTTGAGGTTTAAGTTTACTGCTTCTAGCAATGCATACATTTCTATTATATATGAAAAGAAGTGTTTGATCAGCTGCAGATTTTAATTTAAATGCTTTCATAGAAAAATATAGAAAATAAAGATGCATATGGCGTGATTGAGTTCTTACATTACACTAAGCAGTTATTTTCAATTGTAGGTTACTGAATAAACCACAATTCATAAACTATAATTTACAAATCACAATGCCTGGCTTCACACAGTACATTTTTCTAGAACCAAACACAATATTGGTGTGTTATCAAACCCTTTACTCTGAAGTTCACTTTATTCCCATGTAAATGTGTATGAAATTGCAATGCTTTCTACACAATCAAGATTTCTAATAATCTGTACCTAGTTTCTTTTAATAAATTCTTGAGAAGTACATACTGCAAGATTGATCCTTTTGTCTTATGCATGAATACATACTTACATATGATATTGACGTTTGTTTTAAATCTGTCCGTATGCACAAACACACAGAAATATATGCATGCACATGCTTTTTAAAACACTTTGTCTTATGCTACAATACTACAACTTTCTTTTCCTTCAAGACTAAGATTATGGCTTGTATGCCAGAGAACCTTGCTGTAGATAGTCTTGCCTGCAGCTCAGAAACAAGGAGGTAAGATTACAGTGAGACATTTTGTTTGCTCACTGACAAAGAAACCACGACACAAAATGAATGTCTTTGTTTAATCAAGATCTACTAGCTTTGTGTCAGTTCTTGATATGCTTCCACTTCTTGTACATTACTCAGTATGGAACTGCATACTGTTAACTTTATTCTTAAGTAGCTTCTACTCATATAGAAGGAGAAAAAAATAAATATTAATTGGAAGAAGGTATATGTGTGTGTGACAGAGAGCGAGGAAGAGAGAAATCAGTACTATAAGTGGCCACATTTCCACAATAGTAAATCATAACCTATGATTAAGACAAGGAAATTACTTTGGTCACATAATGTAATATGCCAAAATATAACATGGCTTAATATGATAGCCTAATTCATACAACATGCTAAATTATAATGTGGTTTGTTGGGTTATAGTTTAACCACTGTGGTTTGCAAGTCATGATTTTTGATGTAGTGCATTATATGAATAAAACTAGAGTATATTTTTACCTCACTGTGCTGTGTACATAGAATATTATTTCTCTGGAACAAATGGGTAATTTTCCTTTTCTGCCTTGAATGAACTGTGAGGCTTTGATTTCACAAATGTAATGAAAGTGTGTACTTTCATACGACAGTCTGAGTGATACTTTTCAATATTTCCTATCTTAGGTTATATCAATATTTTTATCAAGCCCCACTTCTTTCTGGAAGAATATTTGTATATTAACATAGATTTCATCATCTCTAAAATAATTTAAAGTGAGTCATTATGTAACTATGGGAACCAATACATAATACAACACTGATGAATTAGATAGCAATTCTAATTCCATTTTGTATTCATTCAAGTGGTAACCATTAAATAGATTAGAATTGTCACACACAAGGAGAGCAGAGTCTTGTCCTTACTCCTACCACCTTTTTTTCCAGAAGAATTTGCATGTACTCCTTATATGTGGATAGGTGTGCACATGTGTGCATTCATGCACCATTTTAATCTATTTGTACTTTGGAGGATGATTTCTGTTTAGACATTTTAATAAGTAGAATCTAGATCAGGTGGCATCTTTCCTATACATTGTGTTCATGAACCAGATTCAGTTACATGTATTTCAAAAGTAAAGTTTCTATACTGAGTTTGACTTCTGATAATTCTAACATCATGGAAGGTGTTTCATTGCCTTCTTCTAGTCTTTTCCAATGTATTATGGAAATTATCAAAGGAAAAACATTGAAACAGATGTGTATAAGCTGCTTTTTTCTTCATCCCTTTTCAAATTGCTTCTGCTGTCAAAAAGATGAGGCTAGGGACTCTGGAAGACAACAGATACATAAAACTGTGACAGAATAGAATGAGTTTCATAGAAACAAAAATGACCTTGCAAAAAGGCCTTGGTTACTTACTTACTTGTTTTAATTGTTTTATATATGACATTTTTATATTCCTGTAAGCCGCCTAGAGTTGCCATGTGCGAATAGGCAGCAATATAAATTTCATAAAATAAAATAAAATAAAACAATAATAAATATTTATTTACAGGATTTATGTGGCTGCCTATCTCATACAATAACTTTAGGTGGCTCACAACAATTCATATCAGGATGGTTAAAAACAGGAACACCCTTCCAGTCACCAGATCAAACATTCTGGCAGTTCACTATTGGTATGGATGATCCAGATCTTAAACTGTTTGTGGAAGTTTATCTACTTTCCATCTGCTTAATAATCATTATATGTTCTTAGCTAGCTACATCAGGATAGTAGTTTTGGGAGATCAAATTACTGATATCATATGGAAATCCCAATGCTCCTAGTGAAAGGTAATCACAAAACATATCTCAATGGAAAAAGGACAGGTGAAAGGGAGTTTCATGTAAATTTAGAATAAGAATATTGATAGATGGTTTAGGTTGGATTCTAATGGAGGCAATTGATTTTGCAAAGGATTGCCTGGTTCTAGGGGATTGTAAATGAGCTGCAAAAGCTTCTTGATATGCACCAGCACAATGATTTGGAAGTTGTTCCTGCATCATTACTCCTGTTTCAGCAGAGCCTGTGGAGGAACTCATTATTCATGATTTCATCTTGCCTATTTAAAATGTGTAACAGCTCAAAGATTCGGTTGATGGATTCCTTCCAACTCTTTGATGACTCAAAGATAAATTTTCAAGGTTCTCTCCTAACTGGTCCCACTCCCATTTTGTGGTTTAATGTTTACACTTGTGCTGCATGTCTTTACTAGACTGAAAGATCCTTAGGCCAGGATCTTATCATTTTTGTCTTAAGTAGCATGCACACCCATCAAGTTATAGATAATAGTTGCAGCTGCAAAGGTATGGTGGAAAATTTCTTGAGTTCTATTTTGCATTCCTTTCCTCGGTGCCTTCAAGATGTATCATCATGGCTGGGAATTATGACAGATGAAGTCTAATATAAGTAGACTGGGAATGCTGTTTTATTCAACTTTCTGAATTTGGCTTGAATGAGAAATCTTCAGTTCCCATTTCCAACAATAAATAATCCTATTCTGTATTCTTTATCTGTTACCACTGCTTTAAAAAAAAATACGTTTCTATTTTCAAAACTAAGCGCAAGTACAAAGAACTGAAGTTATATGAAATAAGTAAATAAAATCACACAATGCATTTGCTTCCCCATTTACAAAAAAAATAAAAATGCATTAATTAAATTTCGGGGGAAAGTAGTTTGTATATTTGTTATGAAACAAGATGTCATAACATCTTATGAAAATCAAGTTCTACCAGTTTTACGCTATGATGCTCGTATTACTGTAATTTTAAAGGCCGGTAATATTCTATTCAGCACACAATTTATTATCCAATATCTTTGTTAAATTTTGAGCTGAGATTTTAACAGCTAGATAGATAAGAAGACTTCATAATATATCACCCAATCTAAATCATCCTGCTCAGACTGAATTTATGTAACAATCCCAAACTTCAGACAATAAATGACTCCTAATTGATAGAACTTGACCAATGCCGGGCACTAATTATTTGGAATTTGGTTACTTTTTCAGCACTGAAAGTAGCTAGACAGGTGTCGGTCTTATTACTTGGGGAATTTAAATTTGATTTTTCTTGTCATGAGAAACTAGAAATTGGGAGTCTGATAGCACTTTTTCTAATTAACAAATTTTATTATTATTTTGTTTAATTATATTTATCATCAGATGCATGAAACTGATGCCATTTATTTATTCATTGTTTATTGTTTATTTATTTATTCATTCACTTCCTGTCTTTATTATTTTTACAAATATATCAACACACATTCCTCCTCCTATTTTTCCCACAAGAGCAACTCTGTGAAGTGAGTTGAGCTGAGAAGGAGTAACTGTGCCACAGTCACTCTCAAATAAAATTTCATTCAAATTAATTAATTTAATAAGTATTAGATAAATCTAATAAAATTAGTGCAAAAATGTGCTACTTAACACACTTGATTTTTGGCTGTCATAAACAAAGAGCATCTCTTTATCAACCTATTTATCCATCTATATCTCTATCATCTATCTGTCACACTTCTTAACCCTCCATCTCACTCATGCTTTCTTTCTACAGAGATACAGATAGTCCTCAATTTACGACTACAATTGAGCCCAAAATTTATGTTGTTAAGTGAGAAATATGTTAAGTGAGTTTTGCCTCATTTTACAACTTTTCTTGCCACATTTGTTAAGTGACTTCCTGCATTTCTTAAATTAGTTAACATGATTGTTAAGTGAATCTGGTTTCCCCATTGATTTTGTTTGTCAGAAGGTCACAAAAGGAGGTCACATGATTCCAGGACACTGTAACCATCATAAATGTGAGTCGGTTGTTAAGCATCCAAATGTAAACCACGTGACCTTGGAGATGCTGCAATGGTCATCAATGTGAAAAAATGGTCATAAGTCATTTTTTTCAGTGACGTTGTAACTTTGAATGGTCACTAAATGAACTGTTGTAAGTCGAGGACTACCTGTACTCTGGAGTCATTCTTTTTTGAAAACGGTTGGTGACACAATTTTTCCTGAGAATATGCTCATAACGGAATCATCACTCTCAGTCAGCTATTATGTAATGATATCTTCAGAACTTTCAAGAATTTACAAAAGGAATATAACTTATCTAAAAAGGATAAATAGCTATATATTATCTACACATTGTTCAGTCCTCATGCCAGCACAGCCTTTAAAACACCGCAGCTTTTAAGTTGCTGGAGACTGATTTTTAGTATAAAAATATTTTTCATAAAATATTTTAAAAACTAAATCTAACTTATCTAATGGTCTAGTGCACAGGTGTCAAACTCATGACCCACGGGCCAGATGTGTCACGCGCTGACCACGCCCACCCCCGTTTTAGCAAACAGAGAAAAAGTCAAGATACGTCACGTGACAATGTGACAATGCAAGTTTGACACCCCTGGTCTAAAATCTTCTCTCGGCTCTATGTGTCCTTGAATGAGGAGGAGGTGTGGACTCCACCTCCTCCACATTGCTAACGAGTGGCAGCTGCTCCTGGTCCTCACCTGGAGCCTCATGGCCAACTCGCTGAAGCTGTGGCTCACCTTCCTCAGCCTTTCGCTCAGCCAGTTGACCTAGCTGAGGCTAGCACTCTCCAAGCCCCAATCCTAACTAACACTCTGCTCTGTCCTTTCCTCCACTGACTCAAACTCATCCTCTTCCTCTGGATTTGCATCAGGAGAAAGGTCCTGGGGCGGATCCATAACAGTGACTGAAGTTATCATGGTGCTGAACAAGGGGTACTTACTTGTAAGAATTTTGTCGATGTTTCTGGGGGCTTTATATTGTTGAATTTTAATGTCATACTCCACCTGGAGTAACTGCGTACAAGTTGGGCAGCCATATAAATCTATTAAATAAATACAACAAATAATAAATGTTCTCATAATTGCACCTGTCACAAGCATCCCTGTAGTCATAGAAGTGCACTTTGGGCATTGGCGACCAGTTGTCCCACAGTCTTTGAATGCCAATTGGAACCTTCATTGCCAGCTTCCAAAAAGCAATGGAGAAACTAGGAGGAGGTTGCAAATGGCAGTGACATGACTGTGGGATTCACACAACATTGGCAATTGTATTTGCCAGAATCTATGCCTTACAACCACTCAGCAATGGAGTTCCTGGTACTAATTACCATTACCACAGTTGCCAGTTTTTAGCTAACTGCCTTCATTCGCACTGAGTTCTTCCTTATGTACAGTATATAAGGACAATGAAGACTTCCATATACCAATATCACTTCAGCTCTGCATTAATAATATCGAAATTTCTATTGGAAATATGCTTTGGGACAATAAGTTTATCAAACAGCAGTATCACTGCTGAAAGAGGGTTGACCATATATGTAATTTAAATAAATATATATAATGACTCAAAAAAAAATCAGTGAAAATTAATACTTGAGTAACCTTACTAGTTTATATATTATTTATTTTTATTTCACCTTAATTACTTTATAGGTAAGTCAAGACAGCGAACATAATACTTTTTCCTACTCCTGTTTTCCCCACAACAACAATCCTGTGAGGTGGGCTGTCCTGAGAGAAAGGGATTCACTCACAGTCACCTAACCAGCTTTCATGTCTAACACAGAAATAGAACTCACAGTCCCCTGGTTTCTAGACTAGCACCTTAATCACTATGCAAACTGACTTTCTTTAGTATCTATCCCCTCCACTTGTAATGCTGTAATGTGTTAAATGAAGCATCAAGCAGAAATTCAGGAACTGAATCCATTTTCCAATATAGAAATAGTATAATGAAAAGACAAAACAACTTAAAGATTGTCTAAGAAAAAAAATACAGCATTCTTAGTCCAAACAGGAATTAATGATTAATATTCGCTGCCAGTAGCTAAAATTAAATTTTAAAATAGGTTTACTTCTTGGCCAAAAAGCTTTAAGCATTTACTGTTGCCCAGATAATGCACATCTGTGCTGATCACTTGTAAACCATTTTATGGGTTTTTTTCTACTCCTCCATATGCATGTATCTTGTGAATAATTGAGTGCTTAGACTAAAGTTGGATGAGTTTGAGACAGCAAGAAAGACTGTCATTAATTGCTTTGTGGGTTTACTTGTATACAAGTTCCTTCAGGTGCAGATTACAACAATTTTATTTTTTTCTTACAAGCACTCTTTGTGCTGTCTCAGCTAGCTTTACTAATGAATTAGATGGAAGGCCTGTACAGCATATGCAGTCACCAAAAATTAAAAATATAAAATAAAAGCAGGTTGCCAACATATTCTAATAAAGCTTTCTCATTTGCTCAAGGTGAGCAAATCTATGGGTATGGGCAATTTTTAATAAATGATATCTTGGCTTTGTATCTTTGCCAGAAGCTGAAGACTTCTCTTTATTTTTGCAACATAGGCGGTCTAAAATAGAAAACATAAAGTTATATTACTTGCACTTAAAAATTCCCACTTAAATGTATGAGGTTTTTGAGAAACTTCCCAGAGTTACTGGGATTCAGGCAGCATATAAATTTATTTACAATATATTGTTGTATCATATAAATTATTATTATATACACAACATGAAATCATAGTTGCCACTTTTTAACTAATGGTCTTCATTCACACTGAGTTGTTCCCAAGAACCTAGGATATTGTACTGTGTGTTGGTGTAGCATATGGGCACATCCAAGCAGTGTGCATTCTATAATCGACAGGTGGAAATTTTGACAATGTGCAGATTTTCTAAGTGTCATCCAGTTTTTTTGATACTATATTCAGTGCATCTATAACTCCTGGGACCACCACTGCCAGTTTATGCCATAATCTTTCAACTTCAATATTGAGACTGACACTGTATTTTCTTGATGCTTTGTAATCTTCTCCAATACTTTGTCTTTCTAATAACTAGAATCCATATATAATTTTCTATCATAAACTTCCATTACTTTAGTCTATATGTTTAGTCTAACCCTATTGCCATGTTGACTGGGAATTACAATATTAGGTCAAAATTCTCATTTTGCTAATAAAAGACTGGAGATTTCAATGCATAAAAAAGGATTGTGGCAGAATATATTTCTTTGATAACAAAAATACCAGGTTGTATCACTGGATTATTCCAGTAGAATAAAGGAAACCCTCTGAAGAAAGTAGGCAAAAGTATCATTGTGGTCAATTCTGAACCAGATGGATCTACAGTAAAACAAAGTTTGTACCGCTCTGAATTCTTTATCTGGTTTGCTATTGGAACTATGCAAAACATTATTCTGGATTCAGGGTTGTTTTATTTAATTCCTACATAAAATCAACTTTATAAATTGGATTGTCAATGTGGAATATGTTCAAATGAATTGGTTGCTTCTGAATTGATCTGATAATTTGGTATTTTTATATGCATAGAAATATTTTTATAAATTTCTTAAATAGTTCAGATAAATATGGTAATCAAAATGGAAGTCCACATCAAATTAATATTTTGAATTGAATTGATTCCACTATTAAGACAGAATCTCAATTGTCGATATTATCTTTTGGACGAGACAATCTTAAGCAGACAAGTACTAGAACTCTAGACACAATTATACATGCATCTATCTGGCTCCTGAAATATTCTTTATTATGGCCACGCATAGTAGCTTGTAGACGTTAAAGGGTAAAAGATGCACAGTACACTATCTATAAGTAATATCTGTGTAGCAAGCAACCAGATGACCAAGTAAATATAAATTAATTAAAACGCAATTAGGAGGCAATCTTGACAAGCCAGGAATAATACGTTTAAAATAGATTTAGAAAAGTTGTGACAAATTGCAGCTACTTTGCCCTCCTTATGCTCATATTTTGCAAGGTACACATACTATAAGCGTAATGCACTCAGTAGGTCATACACAATTTCTAGGTTTATTTGGATGCATTTAAGATAGCTGTTTTTGTATTTTCTTTCACTTTTCTACTTAACCTTAAAGTACAGTTAACTTAAGATGTCCAAACAGCCCCAAGCAGGTGAAAAACTGACATCCATATTTTAGTTTCTTATTTATGCACAAATCTAATGTAAATATGGCATTTTTGTGAATGTATGAAGCCCCCCAAAAAGAAGTGTTTCTTTGCTCCTTCTAGGACACAAAACCTGGGTTCACATATTAGAATGTGTGGACAAGCTCAACTAAGCCAGTATGTACTTTGCTTAAGTTAGTCTTAAGATATTGAGCAAACCCAGCAAATGTGTTTCATGAGCCCTGGCTTCTGGACAAACTGAATCACTTTTGAGAAACCCATTAAACAGCAGCCCATGGCCTCAAACTAGTAGGTCAAAGTTCAGTGCAGTTTAACTTAGAGCATCCTACGTCATCCTTCATTTTTGCCTTTATTCATCTCAGTAGAGAGGCAGCTTTCAGTGATAACTCAAGTGAAGAACAATATTCCCAGCAGCTTGCATTGTAAGTAGAGCTGGAGGGTTCTTAACCATTCATGCACTGTTGTCTTGCTAATTCACAGTAGTCCTTTTCTCTCAAGCTCCAAACACCTGCAACTTAATGAAAGCGTACATTGTTACTTCAAGTGGGGGAGACAGCACATGCAGTGTCTACTTCAGCAGCAAAAGATGAGGGGGGTGACTTCCCATTTATTCACCCCACTCCCACAACACTGTAAGGGAGCATTGCCATTTCCGCTCATCTGCAGACCGTAGGTTTTCCACTAGGTCAATAAGCTTAATATGACACAATTTGCTTTTGAAAAACCAAAAACATTATTCATGTTTTTCTGTGAAAAAATGACCGAAATTGTTCAGAATTCTCTTATTTCTATCCTGGAAACAAATCATGCAGTTCAAAATACAGTAATAGCCAAACACTGTATTTGAGATTGCATAAGCTATATTGAAGAAAGTGACATGGATTATTTTATACTTAGATTCAAACAAACGTGTGCTATTCTTAAGTTTTCTGATTGCTTCTTTTTAAGCTTATTCCACAGAAGAAAAATTAATTATTTACTTGAAAATGTAATAAATATATATAAAATAGATTGTGTTGGACTAATAATTATTTATAAAAATACACAATGTACAGATGAAGTACTGAATTGTTTTTATGTGTAAAGAATGCTGTATACAAGTGAGCTCCAGAACTCTCTTGATCTCTCTTAGTTCTCCTTTGTGGTTTCACTACTACAGTGCTACCATTACATCGACTCCCACTGTGGAAGTAGTCATGAGGACAGAGTAAGACCTTTCCAGGTTGAGAATAGGAGATATACTTCTTTTCACTGAACTTTTTCCAGTAGTTGCTGATAGGAATTTGTGGCCAAATCAATAATTAAGATGCTGAACTGGAACCAGGAAGATTAATTTTATCCTTGTGAACCAAGGAATGTCTCTCAACCCAACTTACCTCAGAGGATTGAATGAAAAAAAAATGGGTTGAGATCTTCACATAAGGTGTCTTGATCTTTCAAAGGAAAGAAAGAACAGAAGTCTATTAAACAAATCTGCTTTGATAATGTTGTTCAGCTTAATTATGTCTATCTTTCAGAACTGATGAATAATTTCATTTAGAGCAACCAGTTTGCAAATCTTTGAGTTCTCTACAGCTCTTCATCTAACAGGGGATGTGGAAGAAACATTATCCAATAATTAGGTTAAATGCTTTAACCTAATTAAAATAGATTAAATAGCATTTCTCTTAGTTCTGAAAACAAAAACCTTATGCTTTCATGAAACCAGAATGAAAGCTTTGGCAGTTTGTGAATTCTGTGGTGGAAAGCTGAAGCTTTGGACACACTTACAGAATTTTGACATTTGTTTTCACTAAAATAAATGCTAACTTTGGCATTATTAGTGGTGCAGTATGCTTATTTCTTTTAGAAATGCCCCCAAGTTTTAGTAGTGCTTGTTCCTAAGTGAATATATATAGAATTACATTCTTATTGGTTTCTCTAATTCTTCCAAGATAGAGTGCTTTATTTTCATAAAAGTTGTGATACGCAACTACATTTTTCATGTGCTTTTTTGTTGTTTATAGTTAGCTCCAATGCTTTTCTTCTTAGTATGCACTTTATCCATTATCTAATGAGTAATCTAGAAAAATTCTGAAACAATCCAATGTTGTAACTCTACCTGAATTAACATAATAGATTATAGAGTTCTCCCTTGCAGTGTCTATCACTAAGTACATTATGAGGGCATATCAGAATAACCTATGATTGACTAAGCCAGATTTTACATCCGATACACTGTTTCTGCACTAACCTGAATTTGTTTGCATAAAAGGAGTTGTGCAGATACAAAATTAACCTTGCCTATTTGTCTAGCTCCAGATCTGGTCTTACTGGTAACTTTATCACAATCTTATATTTACGATTGGTTTATTAATACTTGCCACTTGATGGAATACTGTAAAACACTGAAAGTACCAGGTGGCCAGGGGTGGGATTCAAAAACCTCAGCAACGGGTTCGCTGCCCAGTTGCTGGGTGGGCATTGCCATGGTGGCCATGGCCTAGTCGGTCTCCTGCACCACAGTGTGTGGAGGGGTGTTTTCACCTTCCCCAGGGTCTCAAGGCTTTCCTCGAGCCTCTGGGAAGGCGAAAACGGCCTCCCCGGGCTGCAGAGGTTCTCTGTAGGCTGGAAACGGGCCAGTTTCCAACCTTTTGAACTTCTAGGAGGCCCGTTTTTCTCCCTCCCCGAGCCTCCTTGCATACCCTGTACTTACCTGCATCCACAATGAGCCACATGGAGACTCCTGGGCGAGGCGGGGTGGGGTGAGTGGGGCCAGCCAGGAGTAGGATTTGGGGGTTCAGCAAACCCCGCAGAATCTTTGCTAAGGGTCTGCCCGAAGCCCCGCAAACCCCAGCAGCCCACCCCTGCAGCTGGCTATTGTTAGAGAATCAATCATTACATTGAACCTGGATGCCAAAAGTACTAGTGGTCCAACAATAAGGTATGATAGCAATATAGGCTTAATATATTGTGTATTTATAGTGTTAAATTCATGCTGTAGCTAATTCATTGTGTCCAGCTATTTGTTAAATAACATAGAAACTTAATGAAAATATAATGCACTATGTAATAAAAAGTTTAGATATATTTGTGTGAGGGATTAAACTGTTGCAGATTATTATTCAGAACCACCAATTTTTAATACTTATAAGAGGATTATTAACCTCATTATTTGAACCTTGTTACGACTACTCCTTATTTCTGTTTCATTTTTGTGGAATAAGGCAGATGTTCATTTTAGAGAAAAGAATGTAAAAGTTGATATATTATACATTTAGTAAATATGAAATCATTTTGTCTCTTAACATAAATACTGGTTATATTAGACAATTCTATTTATTGTTTATTTTTCTTTCTACTAATACATTCTAATTTGTTTTTCCGTGGTAACTTGTTTATTCAAGACTAAAATATATGTATGATTATTCAAATACATTTTTTGCACACAAGTAAAACTTTCACCTAGCAACTGCTAGCAATTTCCCATTGCCAATTTATAAATCTATTTTTCAGACTTTTTCATGATGTTTCCTTTTTAATGCACACTGTTCCTTAACAGTACACATTTTCTCATGCATTTTAAGTGGAAAACTTCATTATTAAATTCTAACAATTTCGTTGGGCAATTTTGTTTTGGATTCCTTTCTACTTTAGGGAGACTATAGGAAAGGGTCTGGAAGATACATTTGGAGGAAATATGAGGTCTTGATACTTCAGCTTCTGAAACTCTCATTAAAGATGTAAACCATGTTTTAACTATAGTTTATTGAATCTAATTGGCTGAATCTGTACAACATTCTGAGAAATAAACAACAAATTACAAATACAATCCAAAGTGGCTGGGTTTATGCACCATGATAAATCCAAACTAAACTATTTCCATTTTTACCTATATATCGAAAGTATGAATTGTACAGGTAGTTCTCGACTTACAACAGTTTGTTTAGTGACTGTTACAACGGCACTAAAATGTGACATATGACCGTTTTTCATAATTACAACATTTGCAGCATCCACAAGGTCATGTAATCAAAATTCAGAGCTTGGTAACTGGTTCATACTTATGATAGTTGCAGTGTCCTGGGGTTGTATGATCAACAAATGTCTCACTTAACAACATAAATTTTGGGCTCAATTGTGGTCGTAAGTCGAGGACCACCTGTACTGTTTCGAAAAAACATCAGTATAATTTGGGAGGGGGGTGCTAATGATACTATCAAGAATCGCATCTAGTTCAGATGCTCTATCTCACTGTCCAGGATTTTATGCACACATGAAATATCTCTGTATTGGAGTAAAACAAATGTCAGTTTTGCTTTGCATGGGACATTTATGTCATTAGCACTACAGTGTATCGTTCATAGCTATTTCGTCAAGCCACATACTTAGTCCTTGACTTACAACCACAACTGAGCCCAAAATTTATGTTGTTAAGTGAGAAATTTGTTGAGTTTGGCCCCATTTTACAACTTTTCTTGTCACATTTGTTAACTGAATCACTGCAGTTGCTAAATTAGTATCACGGTTGTTAAGTGAATCTGGTTTCTCCTTTGACTTTGGTTGTCAGAAGGTTGCAAAAGGGGATCATATGACACACACACCCCACGACACTGCAACCATCATAAATATGAGTCAGTTGTCAAGCATCCAAATATAAATTACGTGACTATGGGGAAGTTGCAATGGTCATAAGCATGAAAAATGGTCATAAGTCACTTTTTCAGTGTCGTTGTAACTTCGAACGGTCACTAAATAAACTATTGTAAATCAAGGACTAACTGTATTTTCCAAACTTGCCCCTAACTCCAAAAAGATTTACATTAGCTCACTAGTTACGGTGGGTTGTGCCTTTGTTTTGATTTGTGAAATGCTGAAAATATTGTTTTTGTAGATTTATCTAGGTGGAGAATTATTCACAAAGCCAGAGATATTTCTGGATATCATACAACTTGAGGAACAACATTGGGATTGTAGACATCACTCTCAATGACAGCACACTTGGACGACAACTTTTAGGCAAGACTGAGCGAGCCTTTCTCATCAGCTTCTCTTTTATGTGAAAACAAACAACAGTGAGCTGCTTGACAAGTTTCTGTGGGAAATAACAAATGTTTTGTTCACTGCAATTCATGCTTTTTATTTCGCTAACAGTTGTTTCATCTATCCAGTTGTTGTTTTTTTAAATCTGTGTTGCTGCTATTTAGATAACTTTGCTTGCTCCCTCCCGGTCTTCTACTTCTTTGATTTTGCTCATGTTTTACCTATCCCTTGTCATAGTCTTTTTTTCCCTTCACTGATTTTTTTTCTCATTTCCTATTCGCCCTTAGGCCTGACTCACTTGTACAAGCAATTCCCAAGACCTTTGATGATTGCAGAGATGCTCCAGAAATGCAAAACCAAGTTCCCTGAATCAGCAACCTACAGTCCTGGCGCCAAAGGGAGAGAGGCCCAGCGAAGTCTTTAGGGAGTTAAGATACGCATGCAAGCATTTTACACACCTAGCATTTCATATGTCCACGCTGCATACATTATACAACACACAGTAGCTGCACAAATATTTGTTAAGGCAGCTGCTAAACATCTGAACATCTAAAAAAGGATCCACTCAAAATGTTCCTTGCCTGTTGATGGTTTTAGGTCGGAAATCGGGTAGGATCATTTTTCAGGATGAAGGGCTCTATTCACAGTATTGAATGCGATGCTGGCAACTACATAATCCACAAAACTATGTGAGAGAAATCATTGGGCCAGAGCAAAAGCTAAAACTGATTGAATTTAATTTGCATTGATTTAAAAGTTTGTTAAGTCTATGCAGTTAATTATTTGCACCTTACAATTCAGTGAAAACCTGTAGAGAAGAAAAGTTTGCGGAACTCCATGAAACCTTGAACCCTTAAGAAGGGAGACCTTTTAATATACACACACACACACACACACACACACAGTGTTAATGGGCTACAAATCACATCAAGTTGTAGTTCTGTAACATCTAAAGATCTATCAGTATCCTTACTTAGTCTAAGTTAGATTTAGTAAACCAGTTTCTTTTTCAGATATATTGACTAAAGCTCATGATTTGTACGTGCTTCAAACTAAAATGAAATTTGAGAAATATAGAATGCCAATTGGGCAAGCCAGCATGGTGAATTGTGAACCATGATTTCTAGTTTAGTGCATTGCATAAACCCAGGCAGTTATAATTTCAATAAACTAATATTAAACAAAGCAGAGTTTTTAAAGTCACAATAAAGACATAAATAAAACATTTACTGTTCTTAAAGTCTACATTACAAGCACATGTGTAAGCAGGATGTTTGTTTCTTCAGCTGATTAAGGGTACTGTGTGAAAGACAATGAAGGAAAACGTGCTATGGTAAGGATCAAGGTAGTAAAAGACTGTTTATTGTGCTGCATCTGGCATAAGGGTTGACTGATTTATGGATCACCAACCTCCACATCTGCAACATGTCAGAGAAATGTTGATCTCTTTAATATTAGCAAAGCTGCTGCAATCCAATTCCTCCAGAAACACTTCAGTGCAATAGAATAAAACATGTGATGTTCTTATCCCATAAATATCACTTCTAAGCATTTGAAGGGGTCCTACTAGTCTGTTCTTGATAGGCCTCCTCAGTTACTACTGAAGCAGCTGTAGAAAAGTGAAGGACAGATGACTGGTGGATGGATCATCAGGGTTCCTTGATTTTTATCTACAAAGAAAAAGGTCAGGATTTGGGTGAGGCTGAGGAAGTTTACCTGCTATTTGAAACCAGCAGGACATTTAGAAAGTCATCCTTCTGATCAAAAGAAATCTTATTGCTCTTTTCAGTGTTGGTTAAATGGCCTGCTAAGAGAGCTAGTATAACTAAACAAACCCCTTATTGGCTTATTTCCAACAAAGAAAATGACAGTTTCAGGGTTTGCTAATTCCCATTGTCCCATAATCTGTTTAAACCCAATTTTTCCACTTTGGGTTTACCCTTAAACTACTGAAGAAAAATATCCATGACATGTCCTAGCCTATTTTCACTAGCTGTTTGTTCAACATAAATATTTAATTACCATCTGAGTGAAGACACTGTCATCTTTCTTTTCTTTAAAGTTAACATAAAATTATGTTAGGTGAAACAATGAGTTGCTCTATGTAGTCCAGAGCTGTCATACTTGGGCAGCGCAATGTATGGCACAAGTTCCTGATTGCTCTTGATTCCAGCAACATAGCCACTTTTTATCCAGTGATCAGTTACTTTTATTTGCAGTTGAGTTGGGTCAAGTTATGATTGTTAATTCTCAAGATTAGGAAGATTTTCACATAATTCTAAGCCATAGGATGAGTTTTCACAGCTATAACCAAACTCAATCAACCATTTTAGCTACTATATTATTGAATGTTTCATTTATGGTTTCCTATATCATATAAGCCTTGGGAGATGGGTTATTTGAAAAAACTATACTTGAGCTCACAGTGTGTAAGTGTACCATGTAGCTGAACTCCTTAATTCCTTCTTTGCATCTATCTTCACGAAAAAGGAGAAAATAGTCCAACCTACCAAAAGCAGCACTGTACGAAACAGAACGGCAATGCAGGTCAGAATTGGCATACAGTATAGCAATAGCAATAACAGTAGCACTTAGACTTATATATCTCCCCATAATGCTTTACAGCACTCTAGATGCTTTACAATGTCAGCATATTGCCCCCAACAATCTTGGTCCTCATTTTAACAACTTCGGAAGGATGGAAAGCTGAGTCATCCTTGAGCCCTGTCAGGACTGAACTCCAGATTGTGGGCAGAGTTTGCTTACAATACTGCATTTTTGCAGACGATATCAAGCTGTGGGGGAGGGGGAAGATAGGCTCAAGATTGAGAAGGATCTTGACCTTTGAGCATTGGGTCCTAGACAACAAGATGTAGTTCAGGACTTCCGGTTTGACATCGTTGAGTCGAGGACTGCTTTTTTGAAGCGGTCTGTCCTGGGCGCTGTAAAACCTATAA
>JANHFL010005779.1:48510-59319 GCA_032468155.1 Oxyrhabdium leporinum | reverse complement strand
TGTTTGTGTTTTATTTTTATAGTCATAATGTACACTGAAGATGGCATTTAATTTTGTTGTATGAGGTGCAATGACAATAAAGTAAACTAAACTAACTAAGACTGTAGATGATAGCATAAGATTATGAGAGGTAATAGTACCACTGTATACTGCACTAGTGAAGCCACATTTGGAATACTGCATCCAATTCTTATCACATGGTACAAAAAAAGATGCTGAGACTCTTGAAAGAGTACAGAGAAGATAATAAAGATAATAAATGGACTGGAGACTAAATCGTACAAGGAACAGTTAGGTATGTCTACTCTAACAAATAGAAGGATTTGAGGGTGACATTATAGCTGTCTTTTTGTACTTGAGGGGCTGCTACAGAGAGGAGATGGTCAATTTATTATTGAAGCCATCAGAGGGTAGGATAAGAAGCAATGGGTAGAAATTCATTAAAGAGAAATACAACCAGAAGTAAGGAGAAATTTCCTGACAGTCAGAAAAATTAATCAATGAAACAGCTTGCCTAACATCTGTTGTTCTTATCACAATCACTTTTGCCCGTGATCCACCCCCAGAATTTACAATCTTACATTCTGTATATTTCATTTTCATATTCTTATTCATTCTCTTAATCTTTCATCATAAACAAATCAATTATACTTATATTTATATTCATTTTAATTGATTAATTAAATAGCCATGAATATGTATAGATGTTTAAATTTGAAACATTTTTTTCTAAGCACTCTATTACTTAATTTCCAAATTGCTGATTTTTCTGTACTCTCTGATTTTGTTTCTACCTATTCATTCATGTCACTCAGCAAAAAAAACTTTTTTGTACTAGATCACATTCACTCAAAATATTACACATTTTTTCTGAAAATTCTTATCTTGTTCTTCCATTAGTATTGGAATTCAAGTATATATTTATCACCAACCTATTGATTCATACTTTCATATATGCTCAAAAGGAGCACAGTGGATCACGTAGTTAGGATGCTGGGCTGATAATTTGCAAGCTTGCGTTTGAAGCTGGAGTGCTGCTGTGGGATGGGGTGAGCTCCTGTCATTTGGTCTAGCTCCTGCCCACCAAGCAATTCAAAAGCATGCAAATGCAAATAGATAAATAGTCAACCATTTTGACAGACTCATTAACAGGAACATTAAAAGAATCCACAACTGGGCATCTCCTTGGCAACAGTGATATCACAGGTTAATCCTTTAACCACAGAAGTGTTTCCGACACAGAAGTATAGTATACATACTCATAACAATCTAGGTAACACCAATTCATAGTTTTTGACATTTTATCTCTTTCTTTCATAATTATATTTATCAACTTTAGTCCACGCCACTTTCATTCAAATTTAGCACATGTTTTTCCTTTCCCTTAGTTTCACAGGTACAACATACATATTATTTCTTTCATTTTGTGAATTCATTATCTTTACCATTTATTTCTCTTACATTCTAAGTCATAAGCTTCCATGTGCGTGGTCATCAGCAGATGGGATCATAGATATCCACCATCAACTTGTTAAATCAAGGCTAACATATAATGCATTGGGGGAAAGTGGAGAAGGCATATTAGATAGCAATAGTCATATCAGTGACACAAGGATTCCCTGGGTAAGACCAGATCCACAGTTCCTGCTTGTTCTATTGGCAGTACAGGCCACCCACTATTTCATGAGCTCAGGAACAAATGATCTCATCTTTCATTCATATGCATTATCCGTGTTTTGATGCTTTGCATTTTCACTGTTTTTTGTCTAGAGCTATCTGAAGCCCTTCCAAGTGTTTAATCTACTGTGCTTAATTCCAGTCTAGCATCCTCCTCCCTCTGATTATCTATAGCATACCCCATTTTTTCCAGTTAACGATGACTACCCAACCAGGGGTCTTCTCAGCTGATTAGCAGCTTCCTGTTTCTTTTCTAGTTGATTCAATAACTCTGTAAAGGCCAAGCTGTCCAGAAGAGTCCAAAGGTGCTTTTCAAGAGGCAACTGGACTTTCTGGGTTTTTTTGAAGATGTTTCGCTTCTCATCCAGCTTCTCAGAGCTGAAGAAGCTTCTTGGATAAGAAGCGAAATGTCTTCAAAGAAAAAGCAGAAGGTCCAGTTGCCTCTTGAAAAAGCACCTTTGGGACAACCATGACTTGGGTGACTGAGAATCTCCATAGATGTCCAGAAGAGTGCTTTGGCCACCAAGTTTTTCTTACATTTTCTCAGTGAACATCCTTTTGATTTCTGCCTGGCCTGATGAAACAATCTCCTTTCTTTCTTACCATATGCCCACTACACTGCAATGGATTCCTCTCTCTATGATTGCTGTTCCTTTGCTTTTATATTAACCTGATCTATGAATTCTTCATAGCCACACAGCCAGTTTCCATAGAATAAAGGAATGAATTAAGATGATTCTTCCTATTAAAGCACAATGTTATAACGGGGGAGAAGGAAGGGAGGGAGAGAGGGTGGAAGGAAGGAGGAGGGAAGGAGGGATGGAGCAGGAGGGAGAGACTGGTTAGTTTCAAATGAAAAAACAGGGCGATGTGAAGGGGATCTGTGTGTCCAAATAATTAGGAAACTAAAGAACAAGGACAAGGATTAGTGAGGAACGAACCATCTCTAAAATTAAAAAAATAAATAATATAATACAGATAGACTCACCCACACATAGAACAGATAGCAAGGCTTTCTTTTTTGGGAAAGAGGGAAAAAAGCAAGCAAATGACTAATCAAAGTTTATGGTTACCATAATCTGAACTGATCCCCTGTCTAGCCCCATTGCTAAACTATTACAATGCAGACTGGAATTCAGTAAAATCAACGTCAGGTATAACTAGGAGAAGAGTTCCTGCTCTTAAGTCCCCAATTAAATTCTATGAGTTTGGCCAATATGCCACAAGGGCAAGCAACATCCATTTTTATTTTAAAACTATTCTATGCAAATTAGAATTTCTAAACTAGAAATTATCTTGCAAGTCAACATAGTGTTGCTCACATTCTATAAACTGGGAAGTATATGGAACATACTTACACAGCCTTACGGTGAATGGGAATCCCTATTCATAAATAGTTTGCTACCAGAAAGTGGCTGCTGCCAAGATACTTGACACTGTGCAACTCATGTTTACCTATTGAGAGCAAAGATAATACAATAAATAGCGATTTGTGAGAGGTGGCCGTCTATAATTTCTAAGAAAGGATAAGAGGACATAATAATTTTTGAAAAAGATTGAGTCCGGAAAGTGTCAAATCTTCCTTCCTATTGCATAACCTTCTTTTTGGTATGAGCTACTTAGAAACAACAATGTTTCCACCAACTTTCTATTGCAACCATGTATATATGTAAATATATGCAAAGGTTTATGTATAACTTGACAGGTGTTAAGGTAGGGATGGGCCAAGGGGATAGGATAGCTAGATTTTTTTAGATCATTAATTGAGCAATGATTTCCTGATAGATGGTGCAAATGTTTTCAATGGACAATAAATTGTTTCTTGGAAGTCATGTGTATTTACAGATCTTGTACAACTGTTTGCCATGTACATAAATGCAAGTTAAAGTAAGGTTAAGTTCACAATCTTGTGATTTATGAACGGAAGTTCCTTAGCATTTATGTAATGAAGTAGCACACGTAGAGTGTGTCATACATTACTCCATTAGGATTACAGAAGTCTTTCTCAACCAGGGGTCCTTTATATGATTAAGACTGTTAACTCCCAAATTTCCAAATCTGAAAGTAGAATAGACCTTACATGAAACAGAGATCACAGTTATTATCTTTTTAGTGCAGGTTTGAAGTATGACTGAAGCTAGAATGTAGAAACATGCTACCACTCTACCTGAGTGGCAGAAGTGAGCTTTTGTAGTTCAGAAGTTACGGTTAGCAATTACACTGTGAGATTTCACCTCCACTTACAGCTAATTTGTTGTACTTTTATGGTACAGAAAAGTTCATTACTCTCTATGAAAAATAAATGATCAGAAAAGAAGTTCAGTCAGATAACTGATGGATGGCCAATAAACAAACAAACAAACAAATAAAAAATAGCAAGGGAAAATGGTAGAAAACACCTTTTCAAAAGAAAGAAGAAAAACAAGAAAAAGTGACTCTAATGCAAATGCTTTATTTATGTTCTATTCTGATTTCTCTTATTAAGATTCCAAAACTGAACAAATTGAACCATAGTTCCTGGAACTAGAGGATGGCATTATTTTCTGAAAACAACAATCATTTGTTCATATATTTAAGACTGAGTTTCACTGAAAGCAACTCAATTTATTTCTTTATAGATAGTTATCTCACCTGCAATTTTTTTCAGGAGCCTTATATGCTGACATTTACATTCTTCATGTGTAGAGACTGGGTTTGTCTCAAATATTTTGCAATAACAATTAATGCTGTCACCCAGTGATTTGCAATTAGTGATTGACAAGGCATTGCAATACCATTTGTGAACAGTAGCAAAGGGAAGAAAAGATCAACATCCAATAAATAACTTCTCAGCAACTATTTTCCACATCTGTGAACATCAAGTCATTTTCACAATAAATAAACATTTTACTCACCTTAATACTTCTTTAAAAAACCAGTACTGTATCTTACTTTTTCCTATGAATAAGGAAAATAACTTAAATAAAGAGTTATTTAATTAATTCATAGTTACCCTAGCTTTAATCCATAGCACAATTCTCACTAGTATTGCAATCCTTTACCTTTTACTCCAATAATTTATCATTTATTAAAAATAATTAGGCAAATTACCAAAAGCAAATTAGAGATAACTTTAGTTTTTCCTGTAACGAGAGCAATGTGATTAACAAAAGTAAAGCTTCACTTAATTTAAGAATTTGTTGAATTTGGTTTTATAGTAACCAGATTGAGTAAGATGCATTTAGTAATGTCACTAATACTGAGTGGAGTTGGGACACAGAGAGGGCCTTTGGACAAATCCAGACAACCATATCTGAAGTTCACATAGAGCCAATGATGGAGGTTTTCCACTGTGTCTTTCCTAATATCTCTTCCTCCAAGCACATGTTTGATTATTACCAAAAAGAAGCTGTATTCTTCTATCGGGGAAAAAACTCATCAAATATCACCCGTCAACATTTGTGGGTTTGTTGGAATATTTTATAGAATATAGTATTAGAAAGTTCACCTGAGTGTTTACACTTTTATTAAGGCTCAGAAACCATGTATCCTTTTGCTGACTTTAAGATTTATTGGCCTTCTTACATTTTATTGTTCACAGACTTTGAAAGTAGTTTACCCAGGGAAGTGAGGGAGATAAGGTATACATTCCAAGGATAGTTTCTCCTTAGATAAATATTCTCAAGAAACTTAGAAGACCTGGTGAAGAAGGAAGGAAGTTCCTTATATGGAATGATGCAAGGAGAGATATGAGTGATTGGGAAAGGTGGTATTCTGTATGAGGGGCTGATTGTAATGTATATAGCCTATGCTGGATGGAGGGCATCTCTGGGATCACCCACCCGACAGCTTATTGTCATGACTGTTGGGTGAAGAATAAAAAAATTAATTTCATGCAACTGCCTGTTTTTTCTGATCCAGCTGAGAAACAAACTTACTATGGAATAAATATTCCAACAGGTTGTATAGTTCTGCTAATGAGAGCAATTTCAGTAAATTTTCTTCTATGATTTTAACTTAATTATATTAGATATGCTGGTAGATGAAAGGAAAGAAGGGTAAGAATACGTGTACCAGAAGGATTAACAGCCAATTTGATGCTGCTTCTTTCAACCCCTGATGTTCTTGATATGGAATGAAAAATTTAACTCAGTCCTACCCACACTTACAAAATGCACAGAAAATGCAAACTCGCATACAAAATTTCAAGTGGGATTGCAATTGTGATGTAAAAAGATTAAATTTATGGCTGTCCATTTTAGGCCCTAATCCAAGGCAAATGGACCTATGTTTATATTTGGTAAGGAAAATTCATCAGTGTAGGGGATTCTATGCACGTTTGAATATCATTTGGTCCTGATCATATTGGCAAGATTCATAGCAAATTCATCATGTGATTTAAATATCATATTTTGACCTGGTCAAAAGCTTCATGTTTAAGCATGTATTGTAATTGCTGCTTCCACCTGTAAAAAACTTTAAATTGCAAGTTCAGACATGTTTTATGAAAATTGGTTTGTGGTGCCACCAACTGGAATTATTCTCTCATGACAAGAGCAAGGTACTAATGAGAAGAGGTTTCATTATTCACATTTAAAAGTTAAATAGCCACAATTAAATAATGGTATTGAAAACCTTGCTCTCCACTGTTCTTAAAATGACAAGAAAGAGTTTCTGTTATATGGAATATTTAGAATCAGATTTTCACCACAGTTAGCTTACAAACTGCTCACATTTGTTTTCCAGATTAAATAGGATTGCTGGCCCTTTGCCCAGAGACTGCTCCTATAGCTTTAAGAATTTTCCCCTACTTGCTGCTTTCTAGTTATGCTAGACTATGGTGCCAATCATCCCAGCCATTTTAACTTTTTTTTCTGGAAATAATGGTAGTCGGGCATATTTTGAGGTCATCAGATTGGGAAAGAGAGCTTCCAATGGTGCCTCAAGAGATGCCATTTTCCTGCATTATGCACTTAATCTGCTCATGAGACACTTCCCTTGCTGACCCTTTGTTCTAGAAGTGGTTTCTGTGGTGTGGGAGCTGTATTGTTGGTCTGGCAATAAGAGGTTGCAGGAATCAAGTGATGATGAAAGTCTATCTATAGAGATCACCCTTTTTAAAAAACAACAACAACACAAACTTTTCCATACTGTGGCCTCAAGCTGCTGGATTCCCATGTGAAAACTGGCTGGAAATGAAGCTGTCTTAAATCCTTTCCTGATTTCAACCCTTTCCTCCTCTTTGGCTATGATAATGGGCTGATATTCTACCTGGACCATATTGCCCATAGTCCCAATTTTGAGTTCCCCTGCTTCTTTGCCCATTCTGAACTGAACAAGGAAGGAATTATCACACTTTTACCATTTGGGCTGCCAGGACATTTTATTTTCAATTTCACCTCTTTTAAAAAAACCTTTTTATTGTTTGTTAAGTAAATTTTTAAGACAACAACAACACAGCTACACTGCTTCAGTTTAATCCCTGAATTTCCCCAAAGCCAAACACCCTAAACCCAGCTTTTCACTACTCCACTAAGTAAGCCTGTAAAACAAAATGGCTGTGAAAGGCAATATAGTCAGTGACTAGAAGGGAAGGGCAGTTTCTACTACAGTTCATGGCAGCCAATTGCAGGGAGAGGTTTGCCTACAGTGTAATGAAGCACAGCAGATGAATCGCATGGCACATTTGAGCCAGCATAAGTCAGAAAGCTTTTGGCTTTTGATGTGTAGCAATAAAATATAGACATAGGTTGCCTTCCCTTTGGGCTGGATATGGGAAAAGATTATCATTGTGACCAGATCGATTATTATTCAGAGACCGAAGAAATAAACCTGCAGTCTCCTAGGACAAATCTCTCCAGCATAATAAGTTCCATTGCTAGGGAAATATGGATAGGATTGCATCAAAAAGTAAATTACATTATGCGTGTTCTTTCTAGTTAAGTAAAGGTATATTGAATATCATTTTTAAAAAAAGACACAGTCAAATGGAGTAACTTATTGCCCTCTGGTTCTCTCACAAAGTGAACTTAAGTTAATAAAGATATTGATCCTACTGTCTATTTTGCACAACTGAATTGGCTAAGACACTGCCGTGCTACAGCCACACAACAAACTGCTTACATTATGGCACCAGAAAATCATGCAACTGTCATGTGGAAATGTCGCTTCAATCAGATGTGGACAGACATGTAAGCCTTACATTTATTGCAATGATTCAATTCTGTGTCCTCTTTACAGAAAGCGTACAATTTTTTCGGTACCAAAAGAAGAATAATTTAATACAGTTTGATTATGTTTGGAGCAGTTTTTGATTAGAACTTTTAATTGTAAAATGCTTTGTTTCCAGGAAATAAGCTTGACAAACACAGTAAGTTTGTAAGGCAATAAGTTTGACAAACACAGTAAGTTGTGCTGTGGTGGATGTCACTTTTCTTATCAACCCTTTAACTGTTATTTCAAAATTTATAAATGTGAGCAAGAATTATGTTTCCTTTACTTACCTATACTAATGATCCAGGATTTGGGGGATATAAGTGGTGGTAGAAATCAGTCTGACCTTTTGTACATTGGATGATGCAAGATTTGGAACAGCCACAATAGATTAAGATGACAACATCTTGGAATGTTGCTGAATGACAGCGAGAAATCTTGATATTTTGGTTGATGAAGGGATCTAAAGAAAGGAAATTACATCTCATAAAATTCCAAAGGAATAAGATCATTACTGCTTGAGTTGTATTAGAAAAAGTTGAACATCTGGAAAATGTAAAGTCAGTAAAACCATCTGTGATTTTTATTAGAAAATATGTAAATTGTAGAGTAAACATTATCAAATTAATAAGAATTATTTTATCTGGTCTCAGATCAGTATAAATAGGGGGTTCACAGTCACCTGCAGAAGGAGATAACATGTATCTCATTCACTGTCCTCCACTTGTTCTAATTTTTCATTGTTATATTTATTAAACTTTTTTTAATTGATAATTTTCTTACCTGTTTTTTTATTTTCTTTGGCTTCTGTTCTGATTCTATATCCTAGGATATCCCAGGATATAGGATGGATAGATTTTAATGTTACTATTTGTAACAGAATTGTTAGAACAGGAAGAAAATTTACACAGATTCCACAGAGTTTTGGAAGAAAGATATATTTAATTATTATCCCATTTTTTGTTCAATAGATGCAAAATTCTTTCTCAAACTTCAGTGAGTGCTTTATCACTAAATTCTAGGGTAAATATTTTGTTTTACATAATTTCTTTTAAATCTGTCATTTATATTTTCTCAAGAAAATTTTACTAAATTTGTCTTCTCTTTAGAATATTATTATAAAAAAAGATAGTACTTTGGGATACTATTTTACAGTATTAATAAATTGATTCCAAGAAAATATTAAATTTATGAACTTTGATATTGCTTATGAATTCCAAACTATAATTAGGCCAACGCACCAATAATTGTACCAGGCTATAAAAATAGCTAATGCATTTATTTACAGTTATTTTGACTTTGTTCTGTAAATTAAAGCAGTTTGCCTTACAGTTTAACTAATTAAATGTTTTATAAAATGTTTTGAAGTAAATGTTATATATTATTAAGTGTTCTTGGGATGGAGTACTTGCTCCTGGCAGATAACAAAACTTTTCATTTGCAATGGAAGATTTTTTTCCTTTTTAATTGAAAAGTCTAAAAGGTACCGGCATAAGTATCTTTTTAGAAGCACAGATGAACAAATTAAAAATAAGGGAAGGGGGGCAGAATAGAAATGATCTCATGGCACGCTTTTTAGCTGGCATTGCATAATGGAGTACTTAAATGTTTGTTGCCTTTGATGGATTTAGTGTTGTCAGATCCTGATTCCTGAAACTACAATTTTCTTTGAAATATAAAGTATTGATCAGAAATCAGATCTAAGATCCTTGGAATCTTGTCTTGATTAAAAATTACTGTATGTGATGGAAAGAAACAAATAAATATAAATAGTATATGTATTTGTAGCTATTCTTTTGAAAGTCAAAGATTCCAAAGAGGTTGAGATTACAACAATGAAATATGTGCATCAAAATATAGCAGTGTTAATCTCATATGAAAATGAGATTAATTTAGGACAGAACATTTTCTCATAACTTTAATATATGCATTTTTCAGCTATGAAAAAAATGAAAAGCCTGTGATTTAAAGTTAGTTATAAAAATAGAATTGAGAAAGAAGCCTAATTGAATAGAAAGCACTGTAGAATATACAACTCATATGAGGGAGAGTGAAATTATGACAATAAGCTAACGTTACTGCAGATATATTCAGTTCCACACACTAAATCAAATACAATATCTATTGAAACACATAATTTTGGTTCAAAACCATAACTCCCATGGTTTTGAAACTTTTGATACACAACTATCTCTACAAGTCTATTCATATTTAAGTTGTATGTACAGTATATGCCCCAAAATATGTTGTTCCTCTTCCATCCTGCACATCTTTTATGCATAATAGCTAATATAAAGATAGATTCACTGTTTTAATTGTGGGGCTAATAAAGCAGTAAGATCAGTGGCGGAATTCAGCCGGTTCTGGCCGGTTCAGGCAAACTGGTAGTAAAGATTCTGGCTGGCTCCACCTGTCCCGCCCCTTCCTGGAGTTCCCCACATCCACCATTTTGGCCCCCAGGTAAGTGCAGGGAGGCCCACTAGGCCCAAAACGTGGCACAGGGGGTGCAGTGTGGGCCCCCCACACCCCATTTTGGCTCCCAGAGGGCTTTGGTGAGGCCCACTAGGCCTGAAATGGGGTGTGGGGTGGCCACATCCACCCAGTCACATGACCAATAAGCCATGCCCACCAAGCCACACCCACAGAACCGGTAGTAAAAAATTTTGAATCCCACCACTGAGTAAGATGGTTATTTTTTGATAGCAACTCTATGAGTCTCCCAAATACTGTGGTCTATAGTAGAATTATAGTCTACTTCTAATAAATCCAGAAAAAATTTTTTTTAAAAAAATTAAAGGACCCTGTAAAGTATGAAAAGTATAAGAAGTATTCCTTGCTTGTATCCCATCTGTTATGTATTGAGTATATATAGTTGTGTTAAGCCCTGCTAAAGTGAAACTAACCTTTAGATGACCCTAACTGTTAACTCCAACTGTTTTG